>MU226493.1:197097-217181 GCA_018584345.1 Thuja plicata
TAACACATAACAGTCACGACAGTGACAATACTCTCAGCATTAACAAATATGATATTAAACCGTCGCTGTTCGATTAATAAAAGTATCGTGACTGTTATGTAATAACAGTCACAATACTATTGTGACTGGTATTACATAACAGTCACGATAAGTGACATTGTATTCATTACCGTAAGTCGCAATAAAGTGACGATACAATTATGCTGTAAGTCACGATAGTGACTAATACCGTTTGTATTATAATTAGTAATGAATTACGATATGTGTAATGAACAGTCGTCTTGTTTAGTATCAACAGTCACATCTCTCTATAATGAATAGTCACTACTATTCATTATAGATATTATATATAAATACAGATATATCTTTGTAGAATCAATCAATCACCAAGGCAATTGCATTCTACTACATATCAGTTTATAGATTATCTTCAGATCCATATTTCTTAACACTTAAATCAACAAAGGACTCACTAGAAATTACGCAAATGGCACTTCTAGAAGCAGAAAATCAGCCTGGTGTTGCAAAACAATTCAGGGAGCAAGAGAACAAGGGAAGGCCTAATGAAATCAAGCAAGTGATTGATGAGCTTGATATACTCCAAGAAGATTTTGATTTGGAACAATTTCTTAAGTTTGCAGGTACAAAGTTAGGACAACAGGAAGATTGGTTTAAACAATAGGATGGAAATAACTACCAATTTTTCGATAACTCCCTTTGGAGTGGATGCAAAATTATCCTTTTATAATCTGCTTTTTGTGATGAATGCTAGACACTTCCTGATTCTGGTATCATAGCAGGTGACAATAATAGGGAATGAGATTCAGGTGAAGTTTTCTTTTTTAAGGCATGAGATAGATGCTATTCCCAATACTTGATGTGGTTTTCAGCTTGCCAAGGTTTTTCGGATTAGCAACTAATGGTGATCAGTTTTATTAACTTTATGATTATAGCTAAAGGTATGAATGCATTGTTCCTAGTGAAGAGACCCAAAGCACCATCAGAAGATCTCTAGATGAAGCTCACATGAATATCAGAGTAGCACAACATAAGGATGATAGAGCTACTTGATTATTTAGTATGTATGCAAGAGATCACCAAGAAGGATTGTTGGAGATTAATAATGGTGGAAGGAATGTACCATGGATGATTATGGATCAAAATCTCAATCTTAGTGCTGCTGTCATCATTCCAATCAACCATCACATGAATTCATTTGTATAATTAGAGATTTCTAATCAAGTAATGGAGCATTTGTTTGTTGGTAACTGCCAGGGAAGGGTTTTTAGCGTTAATAGAAATATTTTCAGTCATTAGAATGTTCACTTTTTTTTGTTATTGCTAGGACTAAGGAAAGTTTATCTTTGCAGTTTTTATTCTATTTCCAGATGGTTAGTTTTGATAAAATCAGATTATTAGCTGATGATTTCAGACTTGAACAGCGGAAAGCTCAATCCCTCTTAGGTCATGGAATTATTGGAGAATGTTAGTAAATGTTATTAGTTGAAGAGATTGGATGCTCCACCAACACAATTCTGATTGAGTGAGAAAACAAGTGATTTATGGCTATCATAAATTGTTTACAGCTTGAACCCATGTTGATTTATGTCCTTACTTGGAAGGAATAATCTTCAACATCATTAATGAAGATCTTTTGCAACGGAATGTGTTGTGTATTTTAATAAGGTATCTTTGGAGCTAATTCAGGATATCAGATTACTGCATGATTATGACCATCATTCAAAGACTCTTGGAATGAAAATTGAGAGTCAATACACACATTTTCTCATTTATATGTGAGTGGCGTAGTGGAAATGTGGTAGGAAAAGGCAGTTTTTCCGAGAGCTCACTGAACTTTTGCAAAGGATTGTTGTATTTTAACTTTAAGAAATTTGAGTGAAGGAGGTTTTATTTGCAGGTGTAATGTAGCATAGCATATCAAACAATAGGATTCACAAACCTCCTAGATTGATTTAGGATCCTAGTACTTCAAAGGGGTTCAACTGGAAAGAGTTGGATGTTTGAGTTGGTATTGCTTGAGGGCAAGCAATTTTAGAAGAGAGGTGATGTCCCTTTGTTAGTCCATTCCAATATTCTTGGAAAGTTCCAAGAAGCTTGGAGAGCATCAACTTTAAATTGTTTTTCTAATAGTGGTAGTAAGTTGAGGAGATCAAGATGAGTCCAATCGTACTTTCTAGATGCAATTTTGTCATCGTGGAAGTACTCCACACTTCTTGGAGAAGTTTATAGTTTTTGCAAAGCACCAATTTCAATTAAGTTCATTATTCTTAGAACTTAAGATTATTTTGGCATGTTCAAAATTCATGGTTGGATCATTTTAATATGTTTTGCAACTTTGGATGGACGCACAGAAAATAATCAAATGTAGAGTTGTTGAAAAGTAAAAATTAAAAGACAACTTACATTCAGTCATTTTAATATATTCCCTAACTAGATCGGGATGTTGAGTGAATAAATTGTCATGTTAGGATCTTGGCTTTGAGTTAGTTTTCATATGATGTCTTGTGCAATAGTAACATCCAAGTTAGTAGAGTAAGATCCTCAATGTATCCCTTTGGCTCATAGTTCATAGTTCATACTATCCACAAACATGTATTCTTTTATGGTTGTTGTAATTCAATGAAAAAAGATGCTAAGTCTTTAGAACTTTTGACCATACACATCCATAGACTCTTGCTTCTTTATATGTGAGTGGCGTAGTGGAAACGTGGTAGAAAAACAGTTTTTCCAAGAGCCCGCTGAACTCTTGCAAAGGATTGTTGTGTTTTTAGCAAATTGAGTGAAGGAGGTTTTATTTGTAGGTGTGATGTAGCATAGCATATCAAACAAGAGGGTTCACAAACCTCCTAGATTGATTTGGGATCCTAGTACTTTGAAGGGGTTCAATTGGAAATAGTTGGACGTTTGAGTTGGTATTGCTCGAGGACCAGCAATTTTGGAAAGAGAGGACTTCTTATGTCCCTTTTTTGGTCCATTCCAACATTCTTGAAAAGTTCCAAGAATCTTGGAGAGCGTCAACTTTATAAAAAAATTATAACAATGTTAGCGAGTTCAGGAGATCGAGATGAGTCCAATTGTACTTTCTAGATGCAATTTTGAAATTCTGGAAGTACTCCACACTTCTTGGAGAAGTTTATAGCTTTTACCATGCACCAATTTTAATTAAGTTTGTTATTCTTAGAACTTAAGATCATTTTGGCATGGTGAAAATCCATGGTTGGATCATTTTGATATTTTTTGTAACTTTGGACGGATGTGCGGAAAATAATTAAATGTACAGTTGCTGAAAACTAAATATGAAAAGATAACTTACATTTAGTTATTTTAATATATTCCCTAACTAGATCAGTCTGTTAGTGAATAAATTGTCATGCTAGGATCTTGGCTTTGAGTTAGTTTTCATGCAATGTCTTGTGCAACTGTAACATCCAAGTTAGCTAGAGTAAGAGCCTCAATGTATCCCTTTGGCTCATAGTTCATACTATCCACAAACATGTATTCTTTTTTGAATGTTGGAATTCAATGAAGCAAGATGCAAAGTATTTAGAATTTTTGACCATACACATCCATAGACTCTTGCTTCTTTTGATGTTAATTCCTCAACTCTATGTAGTGACCATCACTAGTCTTTTTACCGATTAAGTCATAGAAAAAACAAGAAAAATCTTGTTGGCTAAGAATCTATTTCCTAATACCATTTGAACATCCTTAGTGATGATGATGCCATTTATTTTTTGTTAAAGTTTAGACCTTGTGTTTATGTTAAAATAAATATCAAGTTTATGAATTGATGGATGGTTCAATTTTCCTTGACCCTCAAATTTGGGGATTTATTGTTTTGGCATCAAGGTCAAATTTTAAGCTTTAGAATGATAAGTTCTCCTTTATTATCCATGTCCATCAAATCCTCTCATCTCGTGGTATGCTCAAAAGTCGCAATATATTTTGAATTCATAATCATGGTCATGTTGCGTGCAATAAAATGTGATTCAAAAGGGATCAAAATAGCAAGGAAATCAACCCAAAATCACAAAGCAATGAAACACTCAAGATAGGGCCAAAAGGAGGTCAAGGCATAGCAAAATCCAATTGAAACCGTAGTATATGTCCTCGTCACAACAATTTTCCCAGTGATGTTGGTTTGATGTGTGCTCACAATTTTGGCATCATAAAGGTGATCAAAGCTTCAAGATGCATGTAGTTATGATATGTTAAACGGAAGAAAGTTGACCAAGTGTAGTGGTTGAATGAGTAGAGATGAATTGGATGCGTAGGACTGAGTGCATGAGATCAATGGTGGAGGATCACTTGGTCTTCACAATGCATGAAAGGTTGCCAAGTGGCAACCTAGGAGAGGAGGTGAGGAGAGGTGGTTGGAAATGGTACCCTTGGAGTATGGGCAAGATCTTGCCATAAAGGCATTTCGTGTCCCCATACTCCAAGTGCTTGGGGAACGAGTATAAAGGAATTTTTAATTCCTCGGAGAGGACAAGTGGGGAAGGGACACATGTGGGTACCCTCCCAAAAGTGGGTGGCCTATAAGGCTGATTGGGCAACTTGTGAGGCCACT
Source organism: Thuja plicata (assembly GCA_018584345.1). NCBI lineage: Eukaryota > Viridiplantae > Streptophyta > Pinopsida > Cupressales > Cupressaceae > Thuja > Thuja plicata. Next base: position 201,689 of record MU226493.1, read on the forward strand.
TATGGCAAGATTTGACCCCTTCCTAATCACATGGATTAGGAATGTGCAAATGATTAGGGGACTAATGGGGTGACTAGAATGCAAGTTCAAAAGTTGAATGATTTGACATTTGGAGAGAGAAAAGGGAAAGAATTGAAAAGTCATGTTAATTCTATGTAAGGGAATGTTCAACTTCTCCCATCTGTGTTGAATGATTGGCCGAATGTGCTCAATGTAGAATGTTAAAGTGGGATACTCTCTCACACAACCCTCATCTCGTCAAGCATATAGAATTGACGCACTCATACACCTCTCCAAGGGTGGGTGCATCCCCATCCCCATATTTGATAACCTAGAAAAAGGAAAAATGAGAGACGCTATGTATTTTGCATCACTCCAAAATACACTACTCTTCACCATATCCTTCACCCTATTCCCCTCCTTTGTCTTGGCCTCAAACCACCAATTCCACTCTGTAGCCATAACCACGGGTTGTAGTGCCTCTTGCAACTCAAGCATTATCCCCAAGAGAATGTAATAGGATGCATATCTGGTCTCAATTGGTTTCAAGAACTCCTTCGCGAAGGTCCTGAAGAGTGCATGTGAAGTGTGGTGGTTCGCAGATAAACATCTGCACATCTCTCGCATCGCTAACCACTTCTCTAATCCAGTCAATCTTTCCCATGTCCTTGAGTGCATTGTTCATGGCATAGACACAACATGGAGTCCACCAAATATGTCTGTAGACTGCCTCAGTAAGCTTCCTTGCAGCTTTGCACACGTGCTGCATCTGTCACTACTTGGACCACATTTTGTGGCCCAACCTCCTCAATAGCCTCCCTAAGATCTCAAACTGAAAATCAACATCTTTGTGATGCCCTGAACAATCAATTGCCCTGGGAAAGCATGGGTCCTCTGAATATGTAACCATGATGTTGGTGAAGGGATGATGCCTAATGTCCGTCCACCCATCCATAACTACGCCATCCAGACTGTATCCAACATTCCTTTATCTGCTCCATCATAACATTGATCCTGGCATAGTTGTTATGCAAATCGTGGTCCTCAATTTGTGCTCACTTGGTGGCACATATGATGGTCCCCCCTTTACCACCATCGACATCATCTCTTTATAATAAGGAGATCGAGCTACATGCAATGGGATGCCATTGGCAAAGAAGAACTTGCCAATGGAATCATCTATTTGATCCTTTAGCATTGAACAAATCAGCTATGGGGTTACTTCGTGCCTCGCGTTTCCCCTTGTTGCTGTCCTCCCCTGTTGCACTCTAAGTGGATGAAGGTCTTGAGACTGACCCTAACATCGTTCTTGCTCTCTGATGCAATGTACAAGTAGAAACATATTGCTGCCCCTGCATCTCCTGAATTGTTTGAACTTGCTGCCTAGCAGACGAAGTAGTAGGTATTGCAATTGCATTGTCTTCAGGAACACCCCAAAGCTTGTTGAACTCAATTCGGTACTTGATATTTCTAGGGCCTTACAAAAATTTACACGGATTCACACCATATCCTTTCCAAAAGAGGAAGTGCGACGCTTACAAAAATCCCGCACTACAAATGTTGCATTTCCATTTTCTTGTGCCACCACCTAATGGGTTTGGGATTGTTGTTCTTGCTATAAATTGTTACTTGGGATCATAAGGACCCCTAGCAAACTGTTCCAAAAGCTGGTAGGGGCAATCTATAGAAGCTTGTCCACTAGCTATGGAACTAGTTTGGGCATCCGGATCAGCCCCATGGTCACTCTCCTTAGGCTCAACCTCATATTCTGATTGTCTTGCACCCTCAGACTGAATTTCCGTCTCATCTCCACTCATATCATGACTATGAGAGCTCATTGTGACATTGCATTTCACAAAATGAAAGTAAATTCAGTAAGCAACTTGTTTCAGCCTACTTTAAAATTTAAAACAAAAAATAAAAATTTAGAACTCAAAATTTAATTTAATTTATTGATTTTAACAATTTTCAAAGTCAAATTTGCCCTCAAGATTCATCATAAATTAAAATTCTTATTTAGAACATGAAAGAACAAACATGAAAAAAACTTAAAAAGCAAACTGAGATATTTTAAAACATTCACCATTTGAACAAAAATGAAAAAAACATTGTAAACAAATTACAATGAACAGTGAACATTCAACATTTTAAAATTTTAAAACAATTTGAAATTTAGAAAAAAATTTAAAAAATTTGAAAATAAAACAAAACCCTATCTTATGCTTTCTCTTCAAGGAATGTGTAGAATCTTCCTCCTCTTCTTTGTCTTGCTCCTTGTTCATTTGCACTTGTTGGATTTTTCTACTCTTCAACAAAAAAAACATAATCCCATGGTTACCCGGAGACCTGTCTCCCCCCTCCAGACGAGTCTCGGAGACGGAAGCACGTCTCAAAGACTTTTCGCATCTCCGGAGTCTTAAAAAATGGCTGGAGATTTCATGGCGAAGTCTCCTGACGAATCCAAGTCTCCGATTCCAAAAAATGAAGTCTCCCGCTAGTTTCCTAATTTAAAAACAAATTTAAAATCAACATTAAGTCATTTTATGATTTTGACCCTTATTTTAATGTTTTTTTTAACAAGGCCATTTTAAATGATTTAAGTCATATTGTTTTATAAGGCACAGACATTAGAAAGTTAATAGAAATTTTGTAAATGTTATTCCTTCCTAAATACAGCGACAATAAACATTTTTAATAAATATTAAATAGACAGATCATGGTTGAAAATATTGGTGATATATCGCCAATCTCATGATATATCACGCGGGAAAATGAAAGGCGATATAGGTGCTTAATAAATCGGCACTGAGTTTTATTAAAAAATCGCTGCGATTTGTAGGTAAAAATCGCCGTGTCTCGCGATATATTCAACTAAAAAATCCTTGAAAAAGTCATGACAAACACAAGTTTGTCGTTTGCGGATGCGGTTAGGTTCCAGTCTTATAAATATTGTCTTTTGCGTGTATTCACAATAAGACAGCGATGCGGAAGTAAGAGACCTGTAGACCAGCGGCATTATTTATTTTCGTGGGACTTGTAGAATTGCGAGAGATAGGAATTCATTGAAATCACAGTATTTTTTGTTTTCAGTCTGAAATATATTATAATCATTTGAGATCATGACATTTTTCATTTTTTATTTTCAGATTGAAATATTCATTTAGTCTGAAATAGAATCGTGTAAATTTTTTATTCATTGGCAAATTATCAACAATTAGGAAATTTTAAAAACGACAATGTTTATTAATAAATTTAGTAAATACATTATACATATTAAAGGTTCATTTAGATTTATGAAATAAATTTAATGTAAATGTATTTACTAATTTATTATTTTATAGATTCATTTACGATAAAATACTAAATTTTATTTAATTAAGAATAAATTAGTTATCATTACCATTCATGGAATAAATTTTATAAAATTATTAATACTATTTAATAATTTTATGTACATTGTAAATAAAATTCAGAATATAGATTCATTTACGATGAAAAAAAATACTAATAATTAATAGATTTATGTTTTTTTAATTGCATGCTAATTGAGGGATAAAATTGTAAATGAATATTCATGAAATAAATAATATTAATAAATATTTTTTGACATATATTCGTAAATTTACGAATATAGATTAATTATTAGTAAATACAAATTTACGATTCTATGTTAATTTGCTAAGTTCTATTTGCTATGTATTTAACTCAGAACTTCGATTAATATATGATGGAAATCTCAAATCAGTGCATGTTCTACAGATTTGGTGTATATGTGTGTGTTTTTAAGAATATTTTAAGAAATTATATATTTTCAAATGTTCGATAAAAGTGTTGATTTATTGCCGAGTTTTTAGCGATTCCGAGTTTTTCAAAATTTTTGGGCCGATCGAGTTATTGCCGAGACCAAGTTTTTCAACTATGAGACAAATAAATAAATAATTAACTATTAATATAACAATATATAAAATAATAATATATTATTATTGGATTATATAATATATTATTTATTAATATAATAATAATTAATACTAGATAGATTTCTGATTTTTGTTTACAGTTTTGAGTTTTTTGTTTGCATATCAGTGATTTAGCATCAATCTATATAGTTTTGAATTTCAAATTTCAATATGTAATGATAATCTTTGCGATTATTAATCTGATATGATGATGATCATATGCGATATTCAGAAATCAGATATGACTATGAGATATGCAATGTGAGTTTTGAACTATTTGATTCTATATTAATGTGACATTACTATTTAGTATTAGTCTCTGACTCTTTAAACTTTTAATGCTCAATATTCATACTTATAACTTTCCATTGTTCTTGTTTTCAAAGCACCATGTTATGAATCTATGGAATTTCTAAGAAATTATTAAATTATATTAAAAAAAAATTGCCGTCAACAAGTATCCCCGTCTCCTATTTTTGAAAAATAGCTGTATCGGTACCAGTACTGGAGACCTCCAAATCTTCCAGTCTCCAGGTAACCTTGCATAATCCCTTTGATTCAATTGATTATCATATATGCAAGAGGTGTCCCTTCACCAAGGGACACCACTCTTTATTAATATGTATTAATATAATTATATTAATATAATATCACTATATTATTATATTATCTATAATTATATTATCACAATTATAATATAATTATATCATCTCATAATAATAATATAATAATTATATAATATAATTATATTATACCATAATAATATAATTATATTATCTCACAATAATAATGTCAATATAAACACAACCTTTGTATTATTTATGTGGGCTTGTGGATTCCGGCCACAACTACAATAAAGAATCAACACTCCCTCTTAGCTAGGGAGGAATCCTTATCTAAATATGAGTCACATAGTGACATCCACCATGGATACTTCCAAAGGGTGGATCTCCCATGGTTACACCCATGAGAGGAAATACAAATGAGCACATCATCATGGCTAATCCCATGGATGATGAAAGAATAGATATCACCTCACCGTGACATTAAACATCATGGCTTATCCATGGATATTACCTCACATGATATCCATCATTATAGATTTTTCATAGATATCACCTCATGTGATATCCACCATTATGGATTTTCATAGATATCACCTCACGTGATATTCACCATTATGGCTTTCCATAAATATCACTTTTGTTAGATTTGTGTAAGCTAGTATATATTTTTCATAATTTCCTTGATCGTCCATCTTTCGAACTGCATATATGAACTTTCCTTGATTTGAACTGAATGAATGTCTTCTCCATCTTCATGCGATCTGTAGATATAGGCTATTGGAGTCTAGAAAGGATGCAATCTTCCACACAAATTATCATGTCCATATCGTGGCATTGTTTCATTAATAACTTTGTTGCTATCATTGTTATATCGTTTCATTTGTTAAGGAATTATAGATCAGGAGATGAGATGTAAACTGAATGTATGCAGTAGAATACAATTGCCTTGGTTATTGATTGATTCTACAAAAATATATTTGTATTTATATATAGAATCTATAATGAATAGTTGTGACTATTCATTATGGAGAGATGTGGCTGTTGATACTAAATGAAGTGACTGTTCATTATACATATCATTTATTAATAACTAATATATATATATATATATATATATATATATATGAGTTCGTTCCAATATATATTTATCAGAGAAATATATATATTAACAATTATTATTAATATTATATATATATATATACATATATATATATATATATATATATATATATATATAATATATGCATAGTTAAACACGAACGAACAATATGTTAACATCATTAATAGTTATATCGTTTGTTTATTAAGATGATTTATGTGTAGACCTGCCAATTGAGATGTAAACAGTTTAGTGGAAACACAAAATAATTATAATACTAATTACTTGATTTTAGATAAATATAAGTGAATGCAAATGTCAAAGGTCGATAGGCCAATTTGACATTTATCTACATTAGATCATTTAGAATTAACAGTCCCTCTTTATCTATGTAGATAAATGTACTAGAACTCTTTATGTTCAAAGTTTATCATGGAATCACTCAACATGATACACATCATCGAATCACTCAACATGATGTTATGCACAAGTGCATGATTGCGGAATCGCTCAACGCAATAGGTTAGCCAAGGAATCTCTCAACTTGGCTTGTCTTGGACTCACTCAACATGACAAGTCATGGACTCTCTCAACATGACTTTTGTTATCAGGGTTGCCATGGAATCTCTCAACATGGCAAGTCATGGACTCTCTCAACATGGATTTTACAACCAGGATTTGTCATGGACTCTCTCAACATGACAAGTCATGGAATCTCTCAACATGACAAAAGCTTAAAAAATTAATCATACCTCAAGGATTTACTGATGTGAGAACTCCCTCTCAGCAATAGCCTCATTTTCCACAATTCCAAGCTTGTCTCGAAGGTACACTATTTACAGATTTTGGAATATCATCACTTTCATTCCTGTCATGGGGCACTGTTCGACGGATAGGTGAGGAATCTCGAGTAGAAGCACGATGCGGTGCAAGCTGGCCAAAGGATACAGATAAAGCCGCTTTCACTGAAGGTGATCTCCGAGCAGTATCATCTGAACCATGGCATGTTGCATCACTAGTCACTTCTGAAAGCCGAGTAGGAAGGTTCATACTTTCCAAATTAGCAGTAACTTGTTGCATGATAGGTACTGGTATAGAGGGAAAGAGTGTATCAAAATAGTACTTTGTTCTTTTCGTGACTTTAGACTTGACACAACATTGAATGATTCTCATACACTCGACTCTTTTAATTGCAGAGACATTTTTTTGCGTGAAGACAACTCTCAACACATTCTCATCAAACGATACATCACTGTTATATCAGTCTTCTTATCAACGATGCATCCCCTCACACAAATCGATTGCTCCTTGCACCACATTTATACAATCTTTAAACCATTGAACATATATAGATGGTTACAATAAGTTATAACTTCCAACAATAGTCTTCTCAGTTATAACCGATATCTAATCCACTACAAATGTATTTCATTAACATTTTATGAAGAGCGATACTCTTCAAGTAGTTATGATACTCTGATGTAAGTTCTAATGACAGTTAGCAAAGACAATTGTAATCAAAGCATTGGAACTTCTGTCAGCAAATGCTCTATACGTCCCTTGGCCCAGTCAATGAAATGTTTTTGTGATACCTTTAAAACACACTTGTCCACTCAATGCTGAGAATATATTCAAATAGATCCGTATCACCATCAATCTTCCCCATAGCGGAAATGAACCCAGAAATCACAATGAACCCAAGTTGTGTCTCTTCTGAATTACAGTGATGCCATCCACATCACCAGCGATGATCGCAGGCTCTTCCCAGACAACGTACGACAAGGAAGAATTATATTTCTTTGTAAGGTTTGTCTATAGTTTGAAAGTAATCTTCAATCGTTCCAATTCAAATAATCTTTCACTGCCAACCTTATATCCCCGCAAACATTATTAAAGATTTGGCACAGAGTTACACACAGTCCAAACAACAACTAGAAAGTCTTCACCCCTTGACGAAGTATATCAATGCTGTGAACAACTACACCAAACTTTGATGATTCTCAATCTTCCATGCTGGTAATGGGATCAGATTCAACACATAATTCAGAATCCTCATGGATGGCTCTTAAAATGTCTTCAATCTGTCTTTGTCTCATACGTGGCATTAAATCATATATGGTTTTCGCTCCTAATAGGCTAAGATACCGATGCGTCCAGGGCCTGGGCTGATGCAGGAGCGGATGCGTGCGGGACTCTTGGATGCGTGCGGGAGCAGATGCCCTGTGGATGCCTAGGATGCGCTTCTGGCAGGCATCCACAGGGCGCATCCGGGATCATCAACGGGCCATTGCCCAAAAAATTAGAAAAAAACCATTTTTTTGCTAATATATGGCCTAGTATATATTCATAACTGGTCAACTAAGGCCTACAATCATTGATCAATGATAGTCAATGTCGTCTAAGACAGATATCGTCAGATATATTACCTCATTCCTTAAGTCACAATGAAGAGTTCTTCAGCCATCCTCCGAGAAGTCATCACAGAGACGACAAGTGAAGATAAGACAATATACAGAATATGTTGAGGGGTGGTCCAAACAAGCAATTATAGGTCTGGGATTACGACAATCAACGTTATAACCGAGCAACGATTACATTAATAAGGATGTCGGTAATCATCGTGTCTTATAATATAACGACTTATAACAAGCAAAATCAATCGATAACCAATGAAGACAATCGATTAACACGCGCTCAACAATTAACAATAATAGATTGCCACCACAAGAGTCATATATAACTAATCAAAGATTAGTCAAATGGAGTGCAAAGATTAGTCAAATGGAGTGCAATTAACCTTTACCATAAGGTACAATCTTTATTTAGGAAATTAGTTATTAAAGGACGCAACTCGAATAAGCGCCTCCCTCCATAAAATTGCCACTCTCCAAACATATGGAGAGATATATGGGGAGATGAAGAGGGTTAGTTGAAAGTATGGAAGGATTAGATCAATGGTGAAGTATCATACTATCAAATGATTTATTTTTGTATATTTCTTGCATTTCTTTGCATATATAATAAATAATAATATGTAGTATATATATAAACGCATCCAAACGCATACGCATCCCCCCCCAAAAAATTTAATGCATCTGCGTACCTGATTCTTGCATCTGCATCCGCACTCGAATCGACAACTTAGCTAATAGGAATTACCTTCAGGCCACGCACTTGATATTAGATATTGCCCTTCTCTTCCACGGGTATTAAGAATTGATATTCATAATATTCAAATAACCCGATAATAATCTCCAGGTTCGGGAATAAATTTCAACAAGCAGATATATTATTCCACTAGCATGCTCACACCAACTCCACACGGCAAGAATAATCCACGGATAGACCAGAATAAGTTCTGCGATGAAACTAAAGCACAGGTATAAATAATTTTCAAAAATATTTCTTTGGAACCAGCCGGCTCCACATGCATGTCAATTATCAAACTTAGTATTCCATTGTCAAGTAAGGATTGGGAGCAACAAACATTATAAGGATTCAATCACAATAATCAAACCCTTGACTTTACAACTGAAATGCCAACCTTAGGAAATGAATAAGCCGGACTTGTATTATTCCAACCGCCCCATAGCCATGGGATATAATATTTTCTTCAAGCAATAACTTTAATGTTTGGTCCCACTATTATTCCGTTTATTTTCCTCAGCCAAATCTAGCGAAAGCTAAATAAATATCGAGACCCACAAGAAATTTTTCACCAATAATATTAGTCTCAGAAATGTTAATTTTGCCATTTTTTGTTTTTTTAAGAGATATCACTTTATTAAATAGACTGCTTCAACACAACATATTGCTTTCTCCGTGCCTGATTATTCCTCCTAGGCTTTGCTCTGATACCATGTTGGATTTTTCTACTCTTCAACAAAAAAACATAATCCCTTTGATTCAATTGATTATTATATATGCAAGAGGTGATCCTTCACCAAGGGACACCACTCTTTATTAATATGTATTAATATAATTTTATATTAAATAATTATATTAATATAATATCAATATATTATTATATTTTCTATAATTATATTATCACAATATAATATAATTATATCATCTCATAACAATAATAATATAATAATTATATAATATAATTATAATATAACTATATTATACCATAATAATATAATTATATTATCTCACAATAATAATGTCAATATAAACACAACCTTTGTATTATTTATGAAGGCCTGTGGATTCCGACCACAACTACAATAAAAAATCAGCTCCTTTCACTCCTCCAATCAGTCCTTTCTCTCCTTTTCACTCTTCTCTATCTGCTGTAGAAAACAATGAGAAATGCAAATGTAAGAAAAAAATGAAGCTTGGAGGGGTTTATGAAGGCTTGGAGTGGCCAAGATGGGGTCCACCCCCATTTAGGGTTCGAATGGAACCCAAAATACATTTAATTTTTTTTTTTGAAAGAAAACTTGCTTTTTCTATGTGCTGCGACGGGGGACATACAGAAGTCCCCTAGACGGTTGAGGGATGCCTGGGCGTTCCCCAGTTGGACAGGGTACTTTTGCACGTCCCCGCGTCTCCGACGACGCTTAGGTGGTGCAAAGGCGGAGGTGGGGGGACACCCCATCCTCGTCCCCCATCCCCGAGATGACCCCATATTGGAAATTCGGTGGTTTTCAGGGGGGGGATGTGTCCCCATGTTTCATTGAAAAAAATCCTATCACCATATGTTGCAAACTAGATGCAAGTTGAAAATATTCTATTGATTCTTTCTGCATGGATTGCAATTTCATGCTTTATTCTTGTTCCTTATTGTGTTCTGTTTAGAGGCAATATTTTTCCACAAAACATGTTGGGCTCATTATTCATTTTTAGTTTAAATTTTAATGGTCCCTTTAAAAGCTTTTTTTTTTAAATATTAAAGATAGATAACATTGGATAATAACAACAATTGAATCTTTGATCAGCATATATAGCTGCCTCAAATCAGTTCAAATATCAGCCATATATAAAAGAATATGTAATGTCCCTTTTTGGGATCACCTTATACTTTGCCCTAAATTCACAATTCCAAATGAAACAAGGAGTACAATATAGTTATAGATATAACTCAACTTAGAAATAAGATGAGATAAGCCTGTCTCGGAACCTGCAACCAAATTAGATAATAATTATATAGTCATAATTCATGTAATACATCCATTTGTAGGGTTAGGTCACATATACATATTGTTCTACACAACAAATCTCATTGATTACATGGGAGGTCAACCAGAACGAGGTTGGCGTTGGGAGACATGATGTGCCCAAGTATCGTCTACCCAATGCCCAACAGTAGGACCTTATCCTCTGTGGCCTCATGTGGTCCTTAACCGTCATCATGAGGTGGCTTACCTAGTGTGGGCTTTACACTGTTCCCCTCTATCATGTCAACCTCTCCTTTTATGATTGAAGATCCCTTTCTTATTTACTCCAATAATTGATCCATGTGGGGATAATAGGGGAGCTGCAGATAGGGTGCCCTTGACCCTCAACCCTAGGTCCCAAGGCGGACCTTATCCTCCTTGGCCTCACATGGTCCTTAACCATCATTATGAGGTGGCCTCATTTGGTACTTAACCATCATCACGAGGTGGCATACCTAGTGGGAATCTCACCGTTCCCCTTCCTTGCACTCCTTCCTTCGACATGACCAATTATTATAGCTTCCATATTAGTAATATATCAAATTAAAAAATTCTTTATATATATATATAAATATTTATATGTTTGATAAATTGCATATGATTAGATATAAACATTATATTTGTGCATGGTCAGATATGAACATTATATATATTTATCTATATATAAGAATCTATCCATCATACCAGCAGGTAGAAGTTATCGATAGTTCCAACAGATGTATGCACTTATTATTATTGTCTTACTCGATGCCAGCTCCCGAGTATATGTATGTTCTTCTTGCTGTCGATATCTCCTCAAGACCAGTGATGCCCTTGATCGGTTACATTAATATGGTTGCTGTAGGATAGATGTGCTAGGCTCGATGGTTTGAGATCACTGATGAGTGCTGCTTCTGCTCTTACCTGATGAGTGCAGATTTAAATAATGATTCTCCTTCAGAATGCTATAATTTACACTCAGGCCTTGGCTGAACAAAATCTTCTCCCAGGTTGACTATTAGCGTCTGGTTCTTTATCGCTCCAGATCTGCTGCTCCTTTGAAATGGTTACAACTCTTCATTTCTGTCTTTTAATGATAAGTACTTCCCTTTGAAGGTTTATCAAACCCTTAATTGTTGTTTAATAATTACTGCCCCTAATTTTATAATCATTGTCTTCTATAAAAAAATTGCTACATTTGGTCAAATATAATCCCTCCGTTGATAATCACTGATATATGCAAGGAGTCATTGCCTTTAAACTTGTGTCATTCTTTATCTTATATATGTAATGTCCTCTATTGGGTCTTTACTTGATTTACCCTAAATGCCCAACTAGGGTTTTGATTTTGTTTGGAAATGGTAATTTACTTAGTCTCTAATGTTCCTTACTAGGAAGCTGCCTATTTCCAATGATTAACATACATCACTATGTGTTTAAATCAAATTGAATTAAGAAACAATGAACGATCCATAATACATCTGATAGTTAACATACTTAAGCCCCAATTCCTTCTCTCCTAAACATCAACCCTAAGGAGGATAGGGATTTCCTTGTCATAGGGCATTTGGACACCATTCTACAAATAGGCTCTCCCAAGTTATTGGGAATGCATGTTCATACTCATCTCATGACTTTTCCCTCAAGGCATTGGAAATACATCTCCTTACCCATCTTGGGACTCACCTACCTTGTGAGGATTTACTCCACCTCTCCCTACACAACACCAACCTATCCTCTTAAGGGGCTATATCAAGTGATTAAGGATTAGGCTATGGGTATACTAATATCTCCTCTCGCTCTCTCTCTCTCTCTATATATATATATATGTGTGTGTATGTATAACAGTAGCAATGTGTAATATTCTACTTCCTAAAGAATGAGAGACCAATCCTAGTCAGCCAAATCATTATGCACAATATTAGTATTCATGTGTGCTGTTTGCCTTTAACAGTCTTATTTGCCACTTATATTCAGATATCTACCTCTTATTTTGATTGATTGAATGTCTTCGTCTCTCTTCTTAAATAGTGATCCTTATGGATTAAAACAAGAGATATGGTGCAGAGGATAGGGTAGTGGACTTCTTGACAAAATGGAAGGATTGAACATATAAGGGAAACACAAGTTTCAAAGACACCCTTCCCAAATAATTCAAAAGGAGATTTCAACCCAACACTTTGACTCAAGGTTTCTAAAGCCACAAGAGACTAAATTCAACCAAATTCAGAAGGAATCAATTTGCTATGGAGTCAAATTCTATGGGCTATACACAAAGTGCTTGAATTCTGCCAAGAGGCCTAATTGTATTGCATTAGGATAGCAGCGACCTTCCAGAGCCCATAACTCCAAAAACTTCTGAATGACTTGGAAAACAAATTAGGTTTTTGAATACCATTTATTAAGTTTTACAACATATATAAAGCAAGAGGTAGGTTGTTTTGGACTATACCCTGCTGTTACAACTTTGAGACCCAAAAAATGCATAAAAATGGACACTTTTACAAAGGAACTATATCATAAACTTAACCAAAAGACTCCAACTCTTGGACAGTGGTTAATTATGTTCTAAAACACTTAAATCTGAAAGGAATTAGTCTTAGACCCTTGGGAACATCAAAAGCCCCAAATTAGGATTCCCAAACTCTCCGAAACTAGGGCTTCTTCAATCTGGACTCTCTAAGCGAAATCTCAACCAAGCAGAGGTTGATTCACCATCCTTTCAACATAACTAAGTGCTGCCCAACATAAAAAGTGCTCCTCATGAGGCCCAATATGCTGCTTCTATAGCATTCCAAGCATTTCCATGCTCCTTAACCCTGCAACAAACACCAAATGGAAATCTCCTGCAACATTTGATGAATTTTCTTGTATATTTAGTGTTAGATATTTATGATACAAATGTGTGATTCATCCCCAAGTTACATTGGTTACAAAAAGGGGATGAATCTCAATCCATTCTCCTAAAACAATGCAAAACTATGCTCTGTTACAGTACAATCTGAGACTTTCAATGCAAAATTAATTTAAATGGATTGAAAATAGATTTACAGAGATTCTACAATACACATTGATGTCTATTCACTGAATTAGATTCATTACAACATTCAGAAATCAAGAAATTTGCAAAAACTACCACTTTATTGCTTCAAACTTGTGCAATCCGTACAATCTCTGTACCAGACTGTACTGTGTGTTTTCCCTGCCATAGGCCAATAACATATGATGCCTAGTAACCATATCAACCAACTCAATTTGGTTTGGTTTGATTACAATCATATTTAGTCACTAACAACTCATTTCCCTCCTAAACTCAAGTAACCGTTAAGATTCAAATATTTGAATTCTTAACTTACAATTCATTGAAATCAAAGTATTCTAACTTATTCAATTTCAATCCTAGGGTCTATTTGAATCCCTTAGACACTTCTAAATCCTAATTAGACCCTTTGGGCACTATTGACCCAATTTACAATATTTTTGAAGTCCTAGTCCTCTACTTTGACCAACAGGATTTAAACATATTTCATTACAATATCTATTTCCAATTGCCATTATTGGCTCTAATACACCCCAATTTACATCTAGGGATGACTTTGTTCCTTTGTCTTTGAATGGCTTCATGGTGACCTTAGGTGACTTCATAGGTGCTCCTGCACCATACACCCCACCTTGGAAAAAGTTCTTGTCCGAAGAACTAAGCGATTGTGTCTTTGTGCCTCCCATCTTCCTTGTAGGTGGTCCTCTCTTCTTCATCTTGTGAGCCCTTTGTTCAACCTCCAATTGTGTCCTCTTACCCTTCACACCTGCAAACAAAGAGTGAGAAACAAAAGAAGGAATGGAACTAAGACCAAATCTGTCATCACGCTGCTGCAAACAGTGATCTTGTGTGCCTACAAACTGTCTTTGCAACTGCCTCCTTGGATTAGATTGACCCCTCCCTGTGTCTTTCAATGACACCTCTGCAATTTTCTTCATTGCTTGCTCTAAAGGACACCACATTGTGCCAATAAGGACACCATCTTCATGCCTTGTTTGTTGTTTCACAGTCAATGCCTCATGACTCTCCAAAAACTCATCCTTCAAGACCAATAAAGTGGTCTTAGGCTACTGCTTTGTAGTCACCATCTTCCCATACTTTGGAGTCTGCAAATCAACATATGTTTTTGCACCAAAGACAATGATGCTACCAACTTCTTCTACTTGACTTGGAAGAGGTTTAAGAGTGAATTTTCTTCCCTCCTTGTGCACTACATACTCATTCTTCAAACCATAATGAATGGTCTTTCTTGAAGCTTGCCATGGTCTCCCTAAAATGATGTGGCAACATGTCATGAGAACTATATCACATAGAACCCTATGAACATAACCCCCAATTGAAAAATCTATGTATGCTTGCTCCTTAATCACAATATTCTGATCATTACTGACCCAAGAGGCCCTATATGGTCTACCAATAGGAAATTTAGGCAAGTTTAACTTATTTACCATCTCATAGGACACTAGATTGTCAAAGGAATCAAAATCTATGATAACCTTGCATATTTTTCCATAGCATTTACAATTTGTTCTAAAGATAGATACGTTGGGTATATGTTGGATATGTGACCTTCCCATCAAGAGACACTCACCTTCTTCAGGATATGCATAGTCATGGTGTGCTTCTTCTTCCTCTTGTTGTTTATTGTCATCTTCTCCTTGGACCAATTGGACCCTCTTATCATTCTTCTT
>MU226493.1:217579-237705 GCA_018584345.1 Thuja plicata
TGAATCTTCTTGAAGAGTTGAACCTTGTAGTCCTCAGGTAGAAACTTCTCCCTCATTTTGGTCATCATTCTAGGCCATGATGTGATCTTTGGTAGACTTTTCTTCCACCTTTCTGCTTGTAGGCAATCCCACTATAGCAATGCATGACCCTTAAGTCTTGCTTTTGCAATCTTCACTTTATGCTTGTCTTCAATGTCCTCACAGTCAAAGTGGTTTTCAACAGCACTGAACCAATCAAGGAGCACTTCCTCATCCATCTTCCCATCATACATTGGGATCTCTGCTCTGACTTTAGATTCTCCTCCTTTAACTGCCTTTAGGATCTTCACTAGTCTAGCATCCTCAGGATCCAACCTTTCTTCATCAGGTTCCTGTTCTGCTTCACCGTCATCATCACGAGGGTCTGAATCTCTCTTCTCAACCAGATTGGTCAATCTTTCAATGACTTCTTCTAATCTTTTGTTCCTTTCTGCTTGCTCCATCACCATCCTAACAAGCTCTATGTTTGTCATCTTTGGAGGCATGTTTTGAGCCTCTTCAAAGTCTTCAAACTCTTCTTCAGACATCCACACCTGACTTTCCTCCCAAGTTCTTAATTGCTCTGATACCACTTGGTGCAGAGGATAGGGTAGTGGGCTTCTTGACAAAATGGAAGGATTGAACATATAAGGGAAACACAAGGTTCAAAGACACCTTTCCCAAATAACTCAAAAGGAGATTTCAACCCAACACTTTGACTCAAGGTTTCTAAAGCCACAAGAGACTAAATTCAACCAAATTCAGAAGGAATCAACTTGCTATGGAATCAAATTCTATGGGCTATACACAAAGTGCTTGAATTATGCCAATAGGCCTAATTGTATTGCATTAGGACAGCAACGACCTTCCAGAGCCCATAACTCCAAAAACTTTTGAATGACTTGGCAAATAAATTAGGTTTTTGGATACCCTTTATCAAGTTTTACAAATATATAAAGCAAGAGGTAGGTTGTTTTGGACCATACACTGCTGTTACAACTTTGGGATCCCCAAAATGCATAAAAATGAGCACTTTTACAAAGGAACTATATCATAAACTTAACCAAAAGACTCCAACTCTTGGACAGTGGTTAATTATGTTCTAAAACACTTAAATCTGAAAGGAATTAGTCTCAGACCCTTGGGAACATCAAAAGCCCCAAATTAGGCTTCCCAAACCCTCCAAAACTAGGGTTTCTTCAATCTGGATTCTCCAAGCAAAATCTCAACCAAGCAGAGGTTGATTCACCATCCTTTCAACATAACTAAGTGCTGCCCAACATAAAAAGTGCTCCTCATGAGGCCCAATATGCTGCTGCTATAGCATTCCAAGCATTTCCATGCTCCTTAACTCTGCAACAAACACCAAATGGAGATCTCCTGCAACATCTAATGAATTTTCTTGCATATTTAGTGTTAGCTATCTATTATACAAATGTGTGATTCATCCCCAAGTTACATTGGTTACAAAAAGGGGATGAATCTTAATCCATTTTCCTAAAACAATGCAAAACTATGCTCTATTATAGTACAATCTGAGACTTTCAATGCAAAATTAATTTAAATGGATTGAAAATAGATTTACAGAGATTCTACAACACACATTGATGTCTATTCAATGAATTAGAATCATTATAACATTCCGTAATCAAGAAATTTGCAAAAACTACCACTTTATTGCTTCAAACTTGTGCAATCCGTACAATCTCTGTACCAAGCCGTACTGTGTGTTTTCTCTGCCATAGGCCAATAACATATGATGCCTAGTAACCATATCAACCAACTCAATTCGGTTTGGTTTGATTACAATCATATTTAGTCACTAACAACTCATTTCCCTCCTAAACTCAAGTAACCGTTAAGATTCAAATATTTGAATTCTTAACTTACAATTCATTGAAATAAAAGTATTCTAACTTATTTAATTTCAATCCTAGGGTCTATTTGAATCCCTTAGACACTTCTAAATCCTAATTAGACCCTTTGGGCACTATTGACCCAATTTACAATATTTTTGAAGTCCTAGTCCTCTACTTGGACCAATAGGATTTAAACATATTTCATTACAATATCTATTTCCAATTGCCATTATTGGCTCTAATACACCCCAATTTACATTTAGGGATGACTTTGTTCCTTTGTCTTTGACTGGCTTCATGGTGACCTTAGGTGACTTCATAGGTGCTCCTGCACCAAGATAAGTTTCCAATTTCATTCCATATCCCTCCTTCCCTCAAATTGACTTTCTTCTCTTTATATCTCTCCATGTGAGGGATATCTCTCCATGTGAGGGAGAGGTCACACCTTTTTATCATAAATGCCCTTTGGCAAGAGACACAACCTTTCACCATTAGCACCCTTGAAAGGGTGCAATTCTTTATTATTTCTGCCCTTTGAAAGGGAGACAACCTTTCACAATCAGATCTGCACTTCTTATTTACATCAGATGCATACTTCTGATTCTTCCTAAAAACTTATAACCTTTTTATTTCCTTCATCCTTTTTAGATGCCATTTAAGATGGATCCTTGTCCCTTTTATATCTTCCCATATGAGGGAGGAGTCATGCCTTTTCATTATTTTGCCCTGTTGAAAGAGTCATAACTCTTGAGCCTTAACTACATCATTCTAATTATCTTTTATTTTAGGAAATTGCTGTCTTGAACTGTTTTCTTTATTTTGATTATTGTTTCCCTTAAATTAAACGATTTCTTAGTTTTGTGTGGACATGCCAGTCCGCCCTTCCTAAGATTGTTTGTCCTCAAGCAACGAAAGGAGATAGTGTTTAAGACAATTCCCAAAAATGGCTTTGGACTCTCCACCTTTTTGAAGTTATATCTCACAATTCAACCTCCGCTGCGCTACTCTGATATTATCACAAGTTGGCAGCTCAACTGAGGCGTTGAATATTTGCAAGGTTTGTAGTTTTAGACAAGTTTTCTCTCATTTAAAAAAAAGACACGAAGGAAAATTTATTCCAAGAATCAATTTCTCTTTTGACATCACTTGATTTTGCAATTAACCGATTTGTATGGAACCAATTTCTCATTAAGACTGAAAGGTCTTCTACTTTCCTACTATCAATAGCTCCTTTCTTCCCTATCCCATCCATGAACATTGTGTTCCCATCTTTTGATGACAGAATTATCCTTTAACATCCATCTATTGATTTCTACGAGTGTGAAGATAGCATTATTGCAATCTTCATCGTGTAGGATATTTGTATTGAGCATGAAACTGTTGTCTTTTTTGCACATTGTTAACCATGTTCTTCGTTAGTATGTTCATTTGGATAGTTTGATGATCGGATAGAGTATAAGGGTATACCCTCACACTGCAGCCGTGTCATAACCAAGTCCTAAGATAAGACCCATTGTCACAATTTTGGCATCTTATTTATTGGAAATACTTCCAGAAAATGGGCAACTGCCAGGTGTTAGCCCAAGTTTGTAGTATTTTAAGATTTCAAACCAACCCTAAGAATTTACTTGTGCCAATTGTATAATATCAACAATGTACTCTTCCATCAATTTCACAATGTGGGTTCTCTATTTAGTTCAGAGATATCCTCACATTTCTGTCACAAGACACACTTACAAGCACAAGCTTCTCGTGCAATCTGCCACTTTTTCTCTATAACTCCACTTAATATTTTCATCTAGAGACATTAATTTATAATTTTATATATCCTTGAAGGATATTCCAAGATCCCTCAGTGGGTTTCAAGTTGCTATTTCTGATGTTTGGATGCTCTAAAATGAGAAAATAAGTTTTCCCATCAAAGAAGCTTCTGGATTAGCTATAAGAATTGTTTCCATGGTGTGTTTGTCTTTGCTTCTTCCACAAGGGCTAGGTCTTATTCAGGATTTTGTATGAAAGGCTTGTTTCACAATCCTAAAAGGGAAGATGCATCTGTATGGTAGCTTTTCTTTAAAAATGATATTTTTTGGGGTGATCTCTTAAAAGATGTTTTGCTGCAGAAGACACTAGAAAACAATTTTCGCATATAAAATGAAGGGAATTCAAATTCTGTCACTGGACAAATGCTACCAAAACCATCATGTTTGTGTTGTTGCACAGACTTTATCCATTTTTATTCTTTCAAAAATTGCTATATAATCAGTATTTACCGCTTTAATAATGTTGTGGAAAAGCTTTTAATTCTTGTCTCTTTTTTATTTGTTAGATTCTGTCATAACTAGCATCTTATCATTTTATCAAAGTTTTTTGTGTTTCAAGATTTGTGCACTTAATATTTTCCGGAGAAGGTAGGATGAGATTTGCAGGTTTGGTCATGGATAGAACCTTTTGTGATTTGTTTTTCATCAATGTTTTATTTCATTTGTAAAATGTTTGAAATAAATTTTTGGAGTGATGATTGACCTGCTACTGGCTCTGGATTCAAAATTTCCAGTATTGGTGATATGCATTGTTTGGAAATAATATCTGAGTCCAACAGAGCTCCATAAAGGTGAAAGACGACTAACTTAATATTAATTTAGGTTGATATTGTTGGCTTTTTTCTGTATGCTTAATTGATGGATTTGGAGTAGGTTCCTCCAGTGATGCAAGCAAAAATGATGGCATCCTGTTTGTCAATTAATCATTATATTTCTATGTATTAATCTTATAATGATAGAAATTTTTGCTGATGGATCTCTCTTAACTGGTTACAGGAAGCACTCAAACGGCGGTTGAATGCAAGGATTGAATATGCAAAATTCTTGCAGGATACAGTTAAAGAAATGGCCAAAGAACTGAAAACATCTCGCAGTGGAGAGCTACAACAGACTGCTGAAGATCTTGACGACTTTATGAATAAGGTAATGCTCTGAGTTTCTGTGGAAGAATTATAGCTTTGATTGTGTTTTTGCATATTTTATGATGTGGCCATGCTGAAACTTGAATGTGTGTTAAGCTAGAGATTTATTTTCCTCTTTGAGGATTAAATATGATATTAATTGTTGAAAAATTCATGCTTAAACTTTGTTAAGATAGGGGCATATGTTCCTGTTTGAAGATTAAATGTGATTGTGATCATTGAATCATTGAAAAACTAACATACTGTATGTTCAATCAGGCACGAACAGGAGGTCGGGTCTCAAATGAAGAAATATTGGGCTTCGCAAAACTCTTCAATGATGAACTGACTCTGGACAACATTAGCAGGTTGTGAATACCTTGCATTATTATTTCTTTTGCCTGTTTCTATTTCATTGTCATATCTATTGTCAGTAGTCAAAGTTGATATAGCTTGCCTACCTTAATAAAGTCTAGTTTGTTAAACCCCATTATAAGCCTTAAAAAAATAGAAATGGTAATTGTGTGTGGAAAATCAGGAATTTACTAAATTTAGTTTTTCTGAATCTGTTCGTGTTCATTTGGCTGGCAGACCAAGACTTGTGAACATGTGTAAATATATGGGAATTCAGCCATATGGAACTGATGCATATCTGCGATATATGCTACGATCCAAGTTGGCCCGGTACATTCCCTGTTCACTATTTTCTTGTTGAATTGCCCCTGAAAATTTCTTGGCTCCTTGACAGCTGTACAAGAGAATTGTATGTTGGTTCTTTAACCACTGACAGATTGTATTATGTAGAATTTTCTTAATAAATCATTAGTACGCCCTCTAAT
This sequence comes from Thuja plicata, assembly GCA_018584345.1. Classification (NCBI taxonomy): domain Eukaryota; kingdom Viridiplantae; phylum Streptophyta; class Pinopsida; order Cupressales; family Cupressaceae; genus Thuja; species Thuja plicata. The sequence goes on from MU226493.1 coordinate 223,237, forward strand.
TTAAATGACGACAGTTTATTTTTTTCCTTTAAAGATAATCATACATCAGGTCATAATTGGACTGGAGTTCATTGTACAAGCATTCAAATGTTGTTGCTCTTTTTGACAAGTAGGAAGAGGCCATTGTGCTGTGAGAAAAAAATTGAGAATGAAAAGTAGGGCAGTTACAAGAACATGTTACAAAAACAGAGGTTTTACCTCCATATAGGGTGAATGATATTTTTGCAGAGATTATAGTTACAAGTATCAACGAAAAATTGAAGCACGAGAAACATTCCCTTTCAATGTGATAGTTTATATTTTTGCAGAGATTATAGGTACAAGTATCAACGAAAAATTGAAGCACGAGGAATATTCCCTTCCAATGTGATAGTTGCTGCTGAAAATCTGGCTCATTAAAGAGAAAATATATAAGGCCTGCTTTGCGAGGGATTAAGATAAGACCACAAGAATAGGGCATGACTTCTCTCAAGGAATGTATTAGTTTGCCTAATACCTATTTAACATGCATGGAATGCTACACTATGTAATAATGTATATCTAACGACTTCATGTACTACTATTTTACTTCTTGCAGGCCTTCTGTACCTCCATGCATATGACGAGCCTAAATGGAATTCAGTTCTCTAACAGGTGCAGGGCAAGCATTAAAGCAGCAAGTTTCACCAGTTAACAAAGCATTAAGCTTGCAGAATATATTGGAAATTTAAATATAGCCAAAACAATCCTTCCTTTTGATATAAAATATTTCTACAATTGATTTTGTTCAGCTCCACAAGCTGTTTTTATCGTTCTATTGGAACCATTTTGCTTCCTGTTCCACATTGTCTATACAGTGTAATATATACACTTATACTACTCCCTTGATTATACAATTGTCACCATCTTACTGGCTTTTCATTAGAACTTGATGACCATGTCAAATTGAAGCTCAAAATTATCGCAATATGTTAACATCTGAAAAGGAAATATGTACCAACCTAACCTTGATAATCTAAACAACCACCTTGTTATTATTGTTCACAATTGAAATGTTAAAATTCTTTTGAAAAGTCAAGATCACAAGAATTCCAAGAAAACAAACCTCTTTAGGTTGATATCAAGCCAATAGAGTTATTACACAAGTAATTGGTAAAAATATATTGTTATTAACAAGAGCGAAGCTCAATAAATAGGCTATACAGATTTTACAAAGAGGCAAGTTTCTAAAATAGAAATTGCCAGAAAGATCAAAGAAGATCTTAACAAGATATTTACAGCAAGTTACAATATTGAGCATTAATACTAAAAATAATAAAATACTATTCTAATACCCTCCCATAATGCTCAATCTATCAACTGCACCAATAGATCCCCTGAATTTTACAAACTTATCTGAATTGAGGGGTTTGGTGGAAATTTCTGCTGGCTGCTCCGAGGTAGGAACATACAGCAACTGAATGGATCCGTCTTCAACCAACTACCGAATGTAGTGACAATGAAGTTCTATGTGTTTGGTTCGTTCATGGAAGACTGGATTCTTGGCAAGTTTGAGCCTCCCTGATTGTCTGAAAACAAACAAGTTGAACCGGTTTGAGATATTTGCATATCTGCAAGCACTCGACGAAGCCAAATTGCCTCACAAGCTGCCTTAACAGCTCCTCTATACTCTGCTTTAGTCGAAGAGAGAGCCACCACCTGCTGCTTCTTACTAGTCCAGGTGACTGCACCAGATCCCAAACTGAACACATATCCAGAAGTTGATTTCCAGTCATCAACTGAGCCTGCCCAATCTGGATCTGTGAATCCACTGAGTCTAGGATCATCACACCTAGTGTAAAGAAGGCCATAATCGGAGGTGCCCTTCACATAGCGCAGGACACGCTTCACTGCTACCCACTAGTTGCCTGATATGTAGCTCACTGCAAAATTGAGGTCAGGTCTAGTGGCAGTGAGATAGATGAGATTACCCACTAGTTGCCTGAATTGGGTTTCATCTACAAGAGGAGAATGAGACGTGGCTGACAATTTCAGGCTAGTCTCCATAGGTGTGGAAGCAGGTTTGCAATCCTGCATTCGAAACCTGTCAAGCAAGCTTCTGGCATACTTAGACTGAGAAAGGAAAATGTTGCTTTCAGTTTGCCAAACCTCAACACCCAAACAATAATGAAGAAGCTCTAGATCTGTCACATCAAAAGTGCTGCACAAATCCTGTTTGATTTCGGAGATCAAATGTGTAGAATTCCCAGTAATGATCAAGTTATCCACATAGACAACAAGAAAGAGAATATCATTACCAGAGTGTTTGATATACAAATTACTGTTTGAAGGACTATGCTGAAAGCCACGAGTAACCAAGTATTGATCAATTTTTATGTACCATGCCCAAGGAGCCTGTTTAAGGCCATAGAGTGCTTTCTGGAGTCTACACACTTTGGGTTCTGAACCGGCAACCTTGAAACCAGGAGGCTGCGTCATGTAGACTTCTTCCTGCAATTCACCATTGAGGAAGGCACTCTTAATGTCCATCTGGTGGACTTTCCAACTATACTGAGCTGCAATGGCAAGAAGTAGACGAATAGTACTCATCTTAGCAGTAGGAGCAAAGGTCTCGTAGTCAATGCCTTCTCGCTGTGTGAATCCTTGAGCAACTAAGCTGGCCTTATATTTGTCTAAGGTACCATCTGCATGATACTTGACCTTATAGACCCATTTACAACTAATGGGTTTCTTCCCTTGAGGAAGATCTGAAAGAACCTAGGTGTGATTCTTCTGAAGGCTTTGGAACTTGGCATCCATTGCCTGTTCCCATTCTGGAATTCCTTTGGCCTCGGCATATTTCTGAGGCTCATAGATACTGTGGATGTTAGCCATAAGAGCAAAATTGTCTGTGTTATGCTGGATGCCCTTATTTCTGGAAGTTCTACACTAAGCTCATCAGGACAAAGATCACTGATGGTCTTAGCCCACCATTTAGGCCGAAGAGTAGAGGTGCCAACATCAAGAGCATGAGGAATAACTAGAAGAGGATCAGGATCAGGATCAGGAGCATGTGCAGGAGGAAGGTTTGCATCTTCCAGAGGAAACTCAGGTAGTGCATCATCAAATACAGAGTTTGCATCATCCCTCCCATCAGGTGAACCAAATGGAAGACAAATACCCAAGTTAGAAGCCTTCAAAGGTTGATACTCAGAATGATGTTGAGACGAGGAAAGCTTAAATGGTCCACGTTCTTCATCAAAAACAACATCACGACTGAAGATAAGATGATCAATGTCTACATCAATCAGGCGGTAAGCCTTATGGTTGTCACTGTACCTTGTAAACATGAGCTTCTGACTCTTGGAATCCAACTTAGTGCGCTTGGCATCAGGAATCCACACATAAGATAAGGAGCCAAAAACTTTCAAGTGGCTGATCCTAGGTTCGCGACCAGACCATGCTTCCTCAGGAGTCTTATTTTTAACAACATGAGTGGGTGACCTATTAAGAAGATAGACTGTTGTGAATATTGCTTCTGCCCAATATTTCCTAGGAAGGTTTCTATGTGCCATCATAGACCTAGCCATCTCTGTAATGGTGCGGTTGCGACGTTCTACAACACCGTTTTGCTGAGGGGTGTATGGTGTGGTTAACTGACGTTTTATGCCATGATTATCACAGAAGGTAGAGAAAGCAGAAGAACAAAACTCCCTCCCATTATCAGACCTTAGAGTAATAATAGAAGAACCATACTCTTTTTCTACTAAGGCCTTAAATTTATGAAATACAGTAAACACATCTGATTTTTGCTTAAAGAAATACACCCACAATTTACGACTGAAATCATCAACAAAAAGCAAGAAATACCTGTACCCAGTAACAAAAGTAGTATCCATAGGATCACATACATCAGCGTGGATCAACTCCAGTACATTAGAGGCTCGCCATGAGTCACCATCCTTGAATGGTGTTCGGTGCTGCTTCCCAACTTAGCAAGCTTCACAAACTTTATGATTCTGAGTTTGAATACCAGGTAGGCCATGTACTAAGTCTTCCCGAACAAGCTGTGCAAGATAATGAATATTCAGGTGACCATATCGCTGATGCCAAAGAATGTTGAGAGAGGAAGAGTTTGCTGCGAAGGCATGCTCAAGAGAATCGCATGTGTCCACAAGTCTATAGAGACCATGATCCTCAATGCCAAAAGCTATAGTAGTGCTAGAAGCACGATCAACAATTGAGCACTTATGTGCACTGAAAACAACATCCAGCTGAGGAGAATGCCGCATAATCTGACTGACAGAAAGGAGATTAAGTTCCAAACTAGGAACATAGTACTCATTGAGGAATATGAGATTCCTCCCTCCAGACTGTATCTGAACGTTGCTCTTACCGACAATAGTGTACTCTTCACCACCTCCAAAAATAACTGAGTGAGTGTAGGAAGAGAACTCAACAAACCAATCACGCTTGTGAGTGAAATGACGAGAAGCACCAGAATCAATGTACCAGGCAGAAGACTTCACATGATCTGCAGGTCTTTTAGCCATGAAGGCATAAAAGACAGATTCTTGCTGCTCTATGTGCTCAACAACATTGGCTTGAGGCTGAAACCCTCCCTGCTTCCGCTGCTCGGAAGCCAGTCTGGTACAACAATCTTTGATCATATGACCAAATTTGTGACAGTAATTGCACTGCACCTTTTCTTAGAACCATTCTGAGACTGAGAGGAGCGCTTCTGCTGAAAGAACTGATATGACTGAAATTTGCTCTGATCCTTGTGGAAGGATTGGGCTGCAAAGACCTGCTCTGAGGAGGACGAGGTGGCACTGCTACCAAACTGTTTTTTCCAACGATCCTGCTGCAGAAGTTTGGTGCACAACTCTGGGAATTTCAGGTCAACATTAGTCGAAGTAATGTTGAGAATCTCGATGAAGTGCTCATAAGATTGTGGTAGACTTTTCAGAGTAATGACTACCATATCTTCTTCCTCCATCTTCTGACCCATAGCTTCAAGCTGATCGCGAATGTCTTTAATCTTCGTGAGATGCTCTTGTAAGGACATGTGTTCATCCATCATGATGGAGAACAACTGGTTCTTCAGAAAGAACGCGCGACTCTTGTCAGATGTCTCATGTAACTCCTTTAAATACTTCCAGATGTTAGATGTCGGTAGCAGACTTGCCAGAGGGAATTTGAGGCAACTGATCATCTGTGACAGAGAACTTGAGAAGCATAACAACTTCTCGGTTCTGATCGTCTAACTTGTCCTGATCTGCTGGGACGGAGGTCAGACGAAGTCTCTGTGCCTAGAACAAGCTCATCCAGGCGACGGTACTCGAAGATTGTCAACATGTGCTACTTCCAGGTGTTATAATTGCGGCCGTTGAATCCCTGATTGCCTTCCAACATCAAATTGACGAGTGATGCCATCTTGCACACTTCCCAATGTAGACAAAAATGAGAAATAGAGAAGAGGCGCGAACACGGAATTCGAAACACGAACCCCAATGCAGAAAACAGAGGCTGAATCAGGTACAGACTTAAAAAAATGATGAAGTGTGGCTGACACAGATTTCAAGAAAATTTTCGGCTGACCCAGACAAATTCGACAAAGACCCAAAAGAAATCTGGAAAAACCCAGAAGAAATCTGGAATCAGATTTGAAATCCGTTGGCACAAATTTTGAGGCACAAAAAACGATGCACCCAATTTTTTTTGGAAAGTGACCCAGTTGAGCTCTCAAAAAACCCAGAAGGAATCTGTTGGAAAATTTGGAATTCGGCATGGAAAATGAGAGTTTTGAAAGAAACCCTAGCCGGCTGTAAAAATCTTCAAAAATGGCGAAGTTGCAGTGTTGCTGAAAAAAGAGCAGGCATTTTTTAATCAAAACGACCTTGAGAGGGGTCGAAATCGCCAATAATAGACTGCTTAATGCAGTAATGGCCTTCGTCGACCCTTAAAACGCAGACAAAGGTAGAAAAACGGCTCGACCTGGTGAGAAAAGGTCATTTTGGAGCCGTTTTGCTGAAAGAACGACGCCCAACAGCAGCAAGAACAGGACGTGCAGACGTCGTGTGTGCTGAAAAAATACACAAAAAAAAAAACTGGCCCTGAGAAAACACGCGCGATTTGCAACGATTTTTTGAAGAAAAACATGACGAATTGCATAAAAAATCTCCAGGAACTTCCCTTGTTTTCAGAGAAAAACTCTCCACGAAAACCCTAGCCGACTGCTATAAATCGAGAGCCTAGAAATTTTACAGGGAAATTTTTTTGAAAAATCAAAGAGAAGAATTTTGAAAATGAAATTTTTAATTTTTCGACAATGTGGCTCTGATACCATATTACGCAAGTAATTGGTAAAAATATATATACAGATTTTACAAAGAGGCAAGTTTCTAAAATAGAAATTGCTAGAAAGATCAAAGAAGATCTTAACAAGATATTTACAGCAAGTTACAATATTGAGCATTAATACTAAAAATAATAAAATATTATTCTAATAAGAGTTTCGTTTCAGTTTAGTGTGGCTTTCTGTATTTACTTTTGGCAAATGCTTATAAGGTTCAAATATGTTAAAAAGAAAATAGAAGCCGTATTGAGTATTTATGATATTGTCTACTATCTTCATTAAATTGTCTTTGGATTTGCATGCATGGAAAGCATTACTACAAGCCTAAGGCAAATGAGTTTCATTTCAATTTAGTCTGGCATTCTGTATTTAATTTTGGCAAGTACTTTTATAAGGTTCAAATATAGTAAAAAAACCAGTTAGTGTTGAATATGTTGTCATTGATGTCAAAGGTTGATGATCAAAGTCATATAAATTCGGAGGATTACTCAAAGTAATAGAGAATCTGAATGAGCTGCCCGGTTGTCTGTTTGAACTACTTGTGCTGCTTGGTTGCGTGGTTGAATTGCTTGGTTACTTTCTTGAGCTACTTAGGTATCTGCTTGAGCTGGTTGGTTGTCTAGTTGAGCTACTTGGTTGCATGCTTGAGTTTCTTAGGTGTCTGCTTGAGCTGGTTGGTTGTTTGCTTAAGCTGCCTACTTGTCTTCTTCACTTGCTTGTGTGTGCCAGGTCAGATTGCCTTGTCATCATTTGAATATTCAAAATGATCTATTTTTTATGAAGTTTAAATGTGTTGGAAAATGTAACAAATATAATGCTTTGAATATAAAAAGGCGAGTGGTTGAGTATGAAGAGGGGTGGAAATAATCATTGCAGGCTAAGGTTTATATTGTATGGCTAATTTTATCCTGGGTGAAATTCAATGTTTGGCGTTAACTTATTCACCTATGTTATGTATGTCGGCTCCTTTGTTTGTGTCGGTTTTTGAAACATTTATTTTGGCATCCATTGTGAATTTTGAAGACAAAAGTATGAATGGAAAAATAATGCAGGTAAGGGGATTTTTGACACCTTGTTTCAAATTCAAAAAGAATGGTTGCGACTTTATGAAGATGTTTGCAACTGTATGAAGAACGGATGCTAAGCAACAGAATGGTTGCGACTTTATGAAGATGTTTGCAACTGTACGAAGAACGGATGCTAAGCAACTAAGTAATTGCTATGCGTTACTTTTTCAACATCATGGGTAACGATTATTGGCAATTTTGAAGCAGAATAAATAGAGCTTCCATATCTTTTTTTGTCAGAGCATATAGGTCGATGCTGGTAATTCTTGTGGTATCGATGATGTTGGAGTCATTTTCCAAAAATAAAAAGAGTCATCCTTTTAAAAAGGGTGGGAAGAGCATATGTATTGTTGAAAGTAAGCAATGTTAATTACTTTTGAAGATTTCTGGGTGTGTGGTTATGTGTCGAGACTTGTAATGCCAGTAGTGTTAATTATTCTGAAATAATTCTAGATTTGTTTCCCTGGATGTAAGCAGCATTAATTTATTCTTAGAAGTGTTGGGTGCTTTGAACAGATGCTTGAAGAATTGTTTTTCTAAAAAAGTGGAACGATATCGTTGAAGGGTTTTGCAAGTGATGCGGCCAGGATGTGTTGGTATTAGTAGAAACTTAGCATGTGCTTCTGAATGTAATGATATCGAAGAAGCTTGTGTGATGGTGTGGTAATACTCTTGCTGTGACTGAGCGTATACTTAGATGTGTTTTTGTTGGTCTAAGATCCAGCAGGGGATGAAAAATGAGGAAGTGTTTTTGAGTAGAAGATTTTTGAAGGTGTGTGTTCTAAATTTTACTGTTTTTTTGAGTTGGTGCTCAAACTGAGGTTATTGCCTCAGCTGATCGAAGTTGGTGCTTCAAGGAGAGTTGGTGCTCACTTATATAATATGTGCTGGTGCCCATTTTGTTAATGAAAACTATTGTGCTTTGGTTTTTTACCTGAAAAGGTTTTCCTCTCGAAATTTGGTGTTTTCGTCTTGATGGTTGCTCTCCATGTTTCATGTGGTTTTGTGATTTTAAAAGTTTAAAATACTAATTCACTCCCCCACCCTCTTAGTATTTTGTGTGCGCTCTTCAATTGGTGTTAGAGCAAGGTGCCTTTGGAAATAGAGCTTAAATGCTTAGAGGTTGATCCTGATTGCGCACATGGGTTCTCATGAAGTTCTTGCTATGAGCATAGCACCTTTATTTGATGGTGCAAATTATGCATTCTGAAGTGTTTGAATGCGTACTTATCTATGTTCACTTGGTTTTGATGTTTGGAATAGTGTGAGGATTGGTTACATAATTCCTCCAACTCCTCCAACGAGTGTTGATGGGAAGAAGGCTTTTGAAAATAATGCAAAAGCCATGAATGCAATCTTGTGTGGTTTGTCAGAGATTGAATTCATATGGAAATAGAGCTTAAATGCTAGGAGGTTGATCCTGATTGCACACATGGGTTCTCATGAAGTTCTTGCTACGAACATATCACCTTTATTTGATGGTGCAAATTATGCATTTTGAAGTGTTCAAATGCATACTTATCTATGTTCACTTGGTTTTGATGTTTGGAATAGTGTGAGGATTGGTTACATAATTCCTCCAACTCCTCCAATGAATGTTGATGGGAAGAAGGCTTTTGAAAATAATGCAAAAGCCATGAATCCAATCTTTTGTGGTTTGTTAGAGACTGAATTCGTGAAAGTTATGCACTGCGATGTAGCCCATGAGATTTGGGAGAAACTTCAGAAAACATATGAAGGAGATGATAAGCTTAGAAAGGCAAAGCTTTAGACTCGTAGGAGAAACTTTGAAAGTCTCAGGATTCTAGAAGAGGAAAATGTTGCTGCTTATTTTGTGTGAGTAGATGAAGTTGTTAACGCTCTTAAGGGTTTAGGAATTAAGGTTGAGGAGTCCATTTTTGTTAAGAAAATTTTAAGGTCTCTTTTCTTGTGTTTTGATGCAAAGGTTTCCGTGATTGAAGAGATGAAGGAGCTTGATAAGGTGGCTGTTGATGATCTTCATGACATTCTAATAGCCTATGAGATGAGGACAAATACTGATTCTTTATCCAAAAGGGAGGCAACCTTTAAAGCTTTGAAGAAAGGAAAAGACAGAGTGTACATCTATTGAAAGTTCTGATGCAGAGTCTGATTCTGAAGAGGCAGATTTCATGAGGAAGTTGAAGAAAGGTTTAGGTAAATAACAAAGGCAAGCTTCCTTTCAAGTGCTTTGGCTGTGGTAAGGTAGGACATTTTGCAGCTAAATGTCCATATGCAAAAAGTGAGGACAACAATTATGAAAAGAAGCCCAAGTCCAACAAGAAGTATAAGGGAAAAGAAAAGAAGTTTCATAAATCGAAAAAGAGTCTCCAATCAAAGGAAGAAAGTAGTTCATCCAATGTTAGCGATGAAGAGTCTATAAGTGAATAAATATTGTTGATGGCCTTAGAGAAGAGCATGAAGATCATATTGATGATGAAAAGTGGATCTTGAAGAGGAGCTAATAAGTGCTTTGAATGAAATGAAGAAACTTAGAAAGAAAAATAAGAACTTGAAGGTGCTACTACAAGAAGAGAATGAAGCAAAAACCAAGACATCTCAAGCTCTTGGAGAAGCAGAAAGTTTGATAGTTGATTTGAAGTTTCAGGTTGAAGAAGCCAAGAAAATAGAAGTTAAAAAACAACTTAAGTTCAAAGAAAAAAACTATGAAAGAGTTGAATCTGAAATTGTGTCACTTAGAAAGAGAGATAAATTTCTAACACATCTGAATCATGACAAGATAAATCAGAAAAATTCCACGTCCTTGGACAAGATAATTGCCTCACAAAAAATGTCTATTGATAAAGGTGGAGTTGGTTTTGTAGATGGTCAAAGCTCTAAGTCTACAAAAGAAGAACGACAGAAAATAAACGTTGACAACACAACAAATTCAACATAAAAAATCAAACATAATGCTTTCAAGAAGCCTCCTATGTCAAGACAAGAATTTATGAATAGGTTTAAGAATTCTTTCTTTCATGGTTATTGTTTCTCTTGCAATTATTTTGGACACAAGGCAATCAATTATAGCATGTTTGCAAGAAATGATTACAAACTTATGAGTAGGGATTGTTTTGCTCCTCCGAGGAACTACAATGTTATATTTTATAAATGTAATAACTTTGGTCACACTACAAAATCTTATAGAAATGGTATGACAGATTTCCCTAAGAAGAATGAGAAAATGACAAAGCAAAGGAGGTTACTAAGGTTTCGAGGATGAAGAAAGAAGTTTTAGTGGGATCCTTGTTTGTGCAAACAACACTTCATGTACAAAATGAAAACGACAAATGGTATATTGACAGTGGCTGTTCTAGGCATATGGCTTAAAACGAGCAAGTTTCACTCTCAAAACCAGCAATGAAGGTAAGGTGAGATTTGGTGGTAATACTCTATATAAGTCAAAGGTATAGGAACACTTGTTTTGAATGACGACGATACAAAAGTTGAAAATGTCTTATATGTAGAAGGTCTAAAACACAATCTATTAAGTGCGAGTCAATTCTGTGATCAAGAACACAGTTTGGTTTTTTAATTTAGATTGTTGTGAGATTAGAAAAGATGGTAAACATATTGCCAATGCAAGCAGGACTGCTAACAATCCATACATTCTTGATGATATCAAAAGTGAGAAGTTGGGAGTGATTTCAGTCCATCATTAAATTGCTGTTTGGACTCAAGGGGAGTTTTCTTTGTCACATTCTATTTGCCTTGTTTCAGTTATGCAGGTTGGTTTTAGTCATTGATGTCAAAAGGGGAGAAATAAGTCAGGGGGAGCAAATTTATTTCAGAGTAAGTTAGGTGAGTTAGGGGGAGTAGTAATATTTCAGAGCTTTTGCTGTTTCAGTTTGGTTTAGGATGGAGTTGCCATCAATGACAAAGGGGGAGATTGTTGAATATGTTGTCATTGATGTCAAATGTTGATGATAAAGGTTGTATTAATTTCAGTGGACTACTCAAAGAAATAGAGAATTGAAATGAGCTACGTGGTTGTCTGCTTGAGCTACCTGGTTACTTGCTTGAGCTACTTTGTTGTTTGCTTGAGTTGGTTGGTTATCTAGTTGAGCTACTTGGTTGTTTGGTTGAGCTACTTGTTTGCATCCTTGAGTTGCTTAGGTGTCTTTTTGAGCTGGTTGGGTGTCTGCTTAAGCTTCCTACTTGTCTACTTCATTTGCTGATGTGTGCCAAGTCAGATTTCCTTGTCATCGTTTGAATATTCAAAAGGATTGATTTTTTATGAAGTTTAAATGTGACGACAAATGTAACAAATGTAATGCTTTGAATATAAAAAGGGGAGTGGTCGAGTATGAAGAGGGTTGGAAATAATCATTGGAGGCTACAATTTATATTGTGTGGCTAGTTATATGTGGGTGAAATTCAATATTTGTCATTAACTTATTCACCTATATTAAGTATGACGACTCCTTTTTTTGCGTCGATTTTTGAAATGTTTTTTTGCCATCGATAGTGAATTCTGAAGACAAGTATTAATGGGAAAAGAATGTGGGAATGAGGATTTTCGACACCTTGTTTCAAATTCAAAAAGAATGGATGCGATTTTATGAAGATGTTTGCGATTGTATGAAGAACGGATGCTAAGTGATTGAGTTATTGTTGTGCGTTACTTTTGCAACATTGTGCGTAACAATTATTGGTAATCTTGAAGCAAATTAAATGGAGCTTCCGTATCTTGTTTTATCAGAGCATATAGGTTGATGCTGGTAATTCTTGTGGTATCTATGATGTTGGAATCATTTTCCAAAAATATGCATAGTCGTCCTTTTAAAAAGGGTGAGAAGAGCCAACGTATTGTTGAAAGTAAGCATCATTAATTACCTTTGAAGATTTTTGGGGATGCGATTGTGTCAAGACTGGTAATGCAAGGAGTGTTAATTATTCTGAAATAATTTTGGACGTGTTTCCCTAGATATAAGCAATATTAATTTATTTTTAAAAGTGTTGGGTGCTTTGAACAAATGCTTTTCTAAAATGGTGGAACGATATAGCTAAAGGATTCTGCAAATGATGTAGCCAGGATGTGTTGGTATTAGCAGATACTTAGCGTGTATCGAAGAAGCCTGTGTTATGGTGTTGTAATACTCATGCTGTCACTGAGCGTATACATTAGGTGTGTTTTTCTTGGTCCGAGATCCGACAGGGGATGAAAAATGAGGAAGTGTTTTTGAGTTGAAGATTTTTGTGCTCTAAATTTTACTATTTTTTTGAGTTGCTGCTCAAACTGAGGTTGGTGCCTTAGCTGATCGGAGTTGGTGCTTCGAGGAGAGTTGAAGCTCACTTATGTAATTTGGGTTGGTGCCCTTTTTGTTAATGAAAACTATTTTGTGCCGTGGTTCTTTACTCGAAAGTGTTTTCCATGAGAAATTCAGTGTTCGCTTCTTGATAATTGCTCTCTTAATGTTTTATGTGGTTTCATGATTTTAAAAGTTTAAAATACTCATTCACACGACCCCTCCCCCGTTCCTCAGCATTTCTATGTGCTCTTCAAATATAAGTTGTACTAAGTATTTATAATTTGATATTGTCTACTATTTCCCATTAAATTGTCTTTGGATTTGCATACATTGAGAGCATTACTACAAGCTTAAGGAAAATGACAGTAGTGTGGAATACCGAGAAGAAATAGAACATCTATTAGCCATTCCATGTTAATGTCCTTAACATGAAATGCAGAAGTATACCAAAGAACGTGTCTCTATTTTAATGTCCTTGACACCTATTAGAAATATACATCCATTCAAGGTTGCCTACCTACAGTTCGTCTTAGCAACTTGATCAAATTTGGCAATTCGTTGATGGTGAGCCACATCCCTGCAGCTAGTGCTTGACTCTATGCTAAATATGAATGGAAAACTTGAGTAAATATTGTTTTCACGTAGTTAGGATTTCACGACAGTTTTGTGTACAGTAAATGCATTTGCTAGGCAATATATTTTTGCCTTTTTTATGTGATTTTTTTCGCAATTTTAAACCCCTAAAAATCGTTGAACATCGTTGTAAATCACAACAGATTAAATTGCTATTTTAGGGGAAAAATAATTTCGGTCAAGGTTTTTTAAAAAATTGCCATATCTGGTTTTTTGGAGGATTTATGATTCTATGGTTTATATCACAGCTCATACTTGATACTTATTTTGATATATGATTTAAAATGATTGTGATTGTACTCAGTTTTGGTTATTCCTGAGCAATATTATGTTCTTTGGCATGAGGGATTTGGATAAAATCTAGTGGTAGTTATTTTATTGTTATACTTGTTAATTTTCAACATATAAAAGGTGGTATAATTTTTTAGGGAAGGATATAAAGTCCATTTGTAGAGAAAGGTTTACTGTAGTTAGAAATTGATACTAGCTTTGGTTATTCCTGAGGAAAATTATGTTCTTTGGCCTGAGGAATTTGGATTAAATCTAGTGGTAGCTATTCTGTTGTTATACTTGTAAATTTCAACATATAAAAGGTGATGTAATTTTGTAGGGATGGTGTTAACATATTGTTCGTTCGTGTTTAACTATGCATATATTATATATATATGTATATATATATAATATTAATAATAATTGTTAATAAATACATTTCTCTGATAAATATATATTGGAACGAACTCATATATATATATATATATATGAGTTATTAATAAATTATATGTATAATGAACAGTCACTTCATTTAGTATCAACAGCCACATCTCTCTATAATGAATAGTCACAACTATTCATTATAGATTCTATATATAAATACAAATATATTTTTGTAGAATCAATCAATAACGAAGGCAATTGTATTCTACTGCACACATTCAGTTTACATCTCCTGATCTATAATTCCTTAACATGGTATCAGAGCAAAGCCTGGGAGTTGATAGTTGAGGAAAAAGTGATTTGAAGATATCTTATCTTATTATAGTCAAATCACTATACAACGACCATAATTGTAGGAGACATATCATTGGTGATATTATTGACCACAGAAAACAATATTATTATCGTGATTAATATCGACTGCTGAAGACAGTATAGTTATTATGGGATCATCACCAATTGGAAAGAC
>MU226493.1:265286-278870 GCA_018584345.1 Thuja plicata
CACTTGCCGGACCAAGGGGCCTGAAAACTGTCGCCCACAAAGACTACCTAAGACCACTACTCCTACTGCTTGCAAAAGAGGGGGTCCCCATTTACAATGGGGCGATGGTGTGAAAACCTCACAACAGAACCCAAACAAGAATGAATGAATAGCATAATCAATAATGCATTTGATTTCTTCTCCATGTCTTTTATAATCTCTCCACAACCCTAGCTTCTTAATCACACATTTCACTTACATAAAGACTATGCTTTATGTGCACATTTGAAATATAATAAACTATTATATTTCTTTCCCTTTAATGATGAAAAGAGACCCTTTCATTAAAATAACAATATTTTGACACATAAGGTCCCTGTTTTATGAGCTCAGGATTTAAAACTTCTCAACCCAGTTCCAATGAGCTATAACACTAAGATGCCCAAAATACAATCCCAATAAAAATAGCAACTTTAGCCGATTTAATTAAATAATAATCATAATTCACCCGTCTTGTGAAAACAACTAAGGAAGCATCAAAATCAAAATCTGATAGCACAGGAGTGATCCTGCTGATGAAATGTGATGAATGAACCTGATAGGGTGACTTACTAAAAATAGACGCTCCCTCCAAAAATCTTGGAGCCCAAACCAGAAGCTGGAAATAAAATCTGAGAGCATCATATAACTCCTCTAAATCATCTGAGCTTCGTGGAACCAACTGTTGACTTACCATAAATAGTAAGTCCCTCAAAACGGGGCCACAACCCACAATAGGGTCCTCTAATCACCAGTATTAGCCTACAAAGAACCAATGATAGGCTAAATCCACTAACTCCAAAGCTCGCTCAAAATGGGGACATTACAGTAGATTATCAGGTATAGCAGTAAACAAGCTTCGCGACGGAGTTCTTGAAACTAGTTGAGACCAAATATACATCCTATCTCATTTTGTTGAATGATTGAGTCGCAAGAGGCACTACAACCCATGGTTATGGCTATAGAGTGGAATTGGTGCTCCAAGGCCAAGACAAAGGAGGGGAATAGGGTGAAGGATATGGTGAAGAGTGATGTATTTTGGAGTGATGCAAAATACATAGTATCTCTCATTTTTCATGTTTTCTAGGTTATCAAATATGGGGATGGGGATGCTCCCACCCTTGGAGAGGTGTATGAGTGCACCGATTCTATATGCTTGACGAGATGAGCGTTGTTGTGTGAGAGAGGACCCCATTTTAACATTCTACAGTGAGCACATTCGGCCAATCATTCAACACAGATGGGACAAGTTGAACATTCCCTTACATATGACTTCTTATGCATTGAATTCGAAGTGGTACATGCCTAGGCTTGATAGAGTTACACCGATTTCAAATGATGAGGTGAAGGCAGGGTTCTTTAAGTGCATTGATAAGATGTATGATCCTAATACTATCGACATGATTTGCATTGCGTGGACGAAATTCGCCACTCTTAGGGGTTATTTGGATGTGGCAAAAATGGATATAGGAATTATGGCACATGAGCACCCAATTATTTGGTGGAACTGTCATGGACAGAAATCAAAGACTACCACACTAGCCATTCGTCTGCTATCTTAGGTTTCTAGCTCTTCAGTTGCAGAGAGTAATTGGTCTACTTATATCTTCATCCACTCTCTTAAGAGGAATAGGCATACCTCTAGGAGAGTAGAGAAGCTAGTAATTGTACATAGTGCCTTGCGTCTCACTGACCGCAAGACACGTGTACAGGGAGAGTCCAATAGCACGATGGGATGTAGATAGAGCCAGAGGAGCTATCATAGATTGATGAGGATCATGATGCTATGACTTTAGATGCAGGGCTGATTGGTGTTAGTTTGACGGATCTTGACCGTGAGGAGTCTATTAGTTCTAGTGATGAGGAGTTTGCCTTGGGGGATGACTAGAGGCCTCCCTTCACTATATTTGACATTTTGTACTTGTTTTGATATCATTCTACTCATTGTAATCATCTTTATGATGTTTTCGATATAATAGAAATTTGAGATCTCCAATTCAACAATTTCATTTTGTCAAATTGAAATTTTGTTTAGTATTTGCAATTTTGCAATCTATAATTTTACTAGTTTGCCAAAATTTCATTTGAAATGTAATTCTTATACATATTTTCATAACTAGCATTTCAAGCAATATATGTATATCAACACCAACCCCCCGCCATCCCTGAACTTAGGTCCTTTGCCCCTGCGTCCCCAAAACCCCTCCCCCGTCCCCGGTGGGCGGTGGAACACTGACACATATTGAATTGCTCTTGAAATGAACTTTGAGAGTTCTTCTTGGGATTATTGAGGATGAAAACTCCTTGTAATTTGTCTAGTTTCAGTGATGAAAGATCCACCTTGGCTGGTTGTTGGTTTGAGTTAGAGATTACATTGTGTTGCCGAGTTTTGGTGAATGTGGGTTTTGGTGAAAATGAAGATTTATGAGGTTTTTTTTTATTTGGGTTTTTAGAGTTTTGATGTACTTTAGTGATTTTACGAAGCGCTATTGAGCTCTACAAGTCTTTAGGTGTTTTCTTCAGTGCTAGCCATACATTTTCAGATGCACATGAACCTTTCTTTTTGTTCATAGCTCTTGGAGAAATCATTTTTGGATTTTGGGTATAGGTTCATCCTACTTTCCTCAGCTGGGCAACTCATTGTGATAGGTCTTTTACAGGTTTTGATTAGCATTTGGATTTTCTAGAAAAAGTTGTCCCTAGGACAAGGCCGTATTGTCCTTTGCGATGCATGTGGGGGTTAGAGAGGGTATATACTTTTGTTTGATGGTGCAAATATCTTTGAAACAAGGCGCCTAGGTGTGTAGAATGGTGTTAGACGTGTACTTGGCAGTTTGGAGGGGAGAAAGTATTTAAAATAAATTATTCCTATAATCGCCCTTGTAGTTTCAAATCCATTTTGCCAAAGAGCAGAGATTTCTGAGTGTGATTTTAGACCACAGGGACATTGAAAACTATATTGCAAAACTTTACTTTAGTTTGGCATATTCCCAATGAAGATTGGTTAGAGGAAGGGGCATGATTTGGACCAGCAGTTGTGAACTTCGTATGGAGCGTAAGAAGTATAGTAATCTCAAATAATACGATCTTAAGATTTGCAGCGTGTTGATGTGAGTTTTATTCCACTACAACATGCAGAGCTGAAGACTTGATATCCCAAGATGAAATACCAAATTTCCAACTTTCTGTCGAATAAGGATGCTCATATGCTAAACAATGTATACAGATTGAGTGATCAAATGAGACAACCTCGAGGTTCCTTCTTTGTTGTGGACTTTCACTCAGTTTTATGATCTGATATGCAGGTTATCACAAGGGGACTTACGCTATTCATTCAATGGATACCAACTTGACTTTAACTTCAACCAACTACTTTCAACTAAACAAATTACAAAGGGTAAGGGTTGAGAAAGCTACTCTACTCCTAGAATGCAAGAAACTGTGGATGTCTTTGTGCCTCTACTAGACTTAGTTTAGCCATCGACATCAATCAAGCTAGTGCAATCTCTTAAGGTAAATGTAAGATGTTCAAACTATCACCATTCCATTAACACCATCCAACGATGCATATCAATGTGCAAGCAATAATTAAAGTAAAACTCATAATTATGCCATTTGACCACGCAAGACATACTTACAATCAGCAAGCAACTATTGGTTTGGTCTAAGCGAGTTCACCAAAGATACATACAAAATATCTTCCATTCAACTAAACACTACTTCTAACCAACATGAAATGAAATCCTAATCTAAGTGAGGAAATGTGGAAACCATGCAATACTCCAAAATGATACAAGCAAGTTTCCATGAAGGCCAACAATGAATTAAGAACAATTTGGCAATATCATAGCAACAATCTCAACAAGTCTCTCCCTTAGCTAATCTAATCTAATCTCTATTAATTTACAAATGAGAAAGCCTTGACCTTTTATAGTCATCCCCTGTACAATGAGTGGCCAAGATTGATTCAAAATCAAGGGCCAAGATTAATCCAACACAACCCTAATTAGGGTTTCATAACCTCCACTAATAATTATTAAATGCTCACCCAATTACAAAAGAGCACCACCATGTGAGCCAATAGAAAAATTACATTGCTTTGTGGGCCATTGAGAAGAGAGGTTAGGTGCAAGCTTGCAAGAGAAGACACCCATCAATGAGCCAATAATAAAATGCCACATGGGCTTACAACAAATCTTCTTTGACTTTTCTCCTTTTTGCAAGTTCAATGAATCTGGTCATCATATTGTTGATCTGTCCCACTGGGACATTTGGCATGATTTGAATGGTTGATGAAATGGGGCCACCTCAGCATGCTTATCTTATAGGCTTAATAAATACCCCTTGATGATGAGAAATCATTATTAAACCTTCAATTGTGATGACTCATATTCTCCAATAATTTTATCTTCATGCTGTCTTCTTTACCTATTGGGAATCTTTTCATTGCATTTGGCTTGTTCTTGCATTCTTGACTTCTTTTTGTTTTATATTTTCTTGAATTTGGGTTTGGATTTGCATCTTGTTGGCTTGATCTTCAATTCGTAGCTTGCTGGTGCATGAAGCCTTCATGTTGAAATCCTTGCCATAGTCCTTAAACATGTTCTTGACAAAACATTCCTCCTAGACAGTTGTTATGATCATTCCATGAATTCAAAATGTAGAACTTTTATCATTGAGATCTGATTTCATCTAAACAAATTGAGATTTCAAAACTAAACAATGCAGTTATAATCATACTCTTCATTCAAAATGCTAGTCAAAATTGCAAACACAAACCCTCTACTATCCATGGATTGTCAAAAGAAACCAGATTTTACCTTGTTGTGTATGATAAATTCTTAGTTTTGTGTTTAGAATCCTAGAAGGCCTGATTTATTTCTAGACTTAATGAGTTTTCTATGTATTTCTGCCATTCAATCACCTGGGCTTGATTTTATGATAATGCCTGGGCTTGTTTAATGATTGCTTTTGACTTCTGATGTCATCTAAGTCGGAAATTGATTTTCTGTTAAATGACTTTACAAACTTGGTTTATTCCATATGAATCCTGATGTTGCTCGGATTTGACCTGCCCTGCAATAGTTCAATCTGCTCCTTGAAGAAATTAGTTTTGAGTTGGGGTGTTGAGAGGATTTCATCACTCAGTTCGACCCTCCCTTGTTGATGCTAATAAAATTCTGAATTTGAGACTTCGTCTCAAACTAATTCAAGTCTCCCAAAGTTCCAGATATCTTTGCCAAGTCTAAGTCTTGTCCTTGTCCTTGGAAATACTTCAATTTTGGCTTCAGATGCTTACAGTATCACTCCCAAATTCATTCAACTTGCTGTTTTCTGAGTCCAAAGCAAACTCAGATCTGCTAATGATTCAAATTCAGATAAGCTCAATTATTGCTTGATTTGATGTATGTTTCCTTCAAGTTGCTCAGGTTGGTAAGTGCTTCAGATTTTTCTCCAAATAAACTCCTCAAGACTCAAATTTGTAATGAAACTGTGGGTGTTGCTGTAGGAGTAAATTTGCTGCCCTGTATGTGATTGAATTCGTTCTGAGTTTCAAACTAAAACCTGGAACTAAATTAAGTTTCCTTGAAGTCCATGCCAAATCCGAATTTTATCTAATCTTTGGAAAGTCCTTCAATTCGATCTCTGATTTTAATGGCATCATCACTCCATTCGTACTTCTAATTTGCAATTTGCTGTTGCAAATGTCGAGCTGCTGCTCAAGAAAGAGTCACTCCCAATCAAGCTCGATCTGCTCTGTATATGGATGGATTAGAAATGATATATTCTGTGTTTATTATATTTCCTGTACTATGTGCAATACTAAGTTTACCCCAGCGGGCAAACATATTGAGGGACTTTATCCTTTCATTTATGGGCGCTAACTCACCGTAAGACAAGTCTCTTTGCTTGGCCAACTTGGCTCTCCTTATTAAATTCATGCTCTTTAATTTCAAATTTTAAAAATAAGCCTCCCCCATTGTATCAAACTCTCTTTGGGTGCATAGGTGGATGCAACCATTTATTAAATTTGAGCCTCTCATGGTTGAATTTGACACTGTTGTATCAGATTTTAAGCCTTTTTTGTTAAAGTTTTGATCAGATTTTAGTATTATTTTAATTTTAATCTCAGATCTATGTATGATTCTTCAATGCTGATAAATCTAAGTGGTTTAATCTCATTATTGATTTCCAATAAATCAGTATATGGGCTGATACAATATGATATTGATAAGTAGCAATGTCTGATATAATCTTACTCAATAAGATTAATATCAACTTGAATATGCTTTGATAACTTTTATCAATCTGCTAGTATCAACCTTATGAATATCGATCTAACAATATCAATCTTCTTTATAATATTGGTTTACTTATATCATCCATCTTCTTGTCTCCGGCAAGATCAATCATCTTGCTGTACCGATCTCCTTGTATTGCTGTATCTATGATAGGATGCATGTGATCATTTTATCAATATTGATCACTGCTGATACTTGTTGTTTACACTTAATGTTTTCTGTATACAGTTTGATATTATAAGCAATTTTGTCTCACAAGAATATCAGTGAATTCTTTTATATCAATATTGATCTACAATTGATATCTAATATGGAATCTCACTATTCAATATTGATATCAATATCAATATGATTATATTGCTGTTTAATAACTCTCACCAATATGCAAAGTGCCAAAGAGGACTGAATATGTATTTCACCGATGATCCAATGAAATGGATTTGATAACACATATATATGTTTAATGTCTCATGAAGAGGCATACCTCTTCGTGAGACTATAAGTCTCATGAAGAGTTATGTCTCTTCGTGAGACATTAACAATATACAAATCGGTGTGTAACAAATACAATAGTCGATGCCATCATCGACTTAATCAATATCGATGATCATTTGTCAACTTAACAGCCGATATCATAATCGGTTCACACAACATATTAGCTGATACCATAATCAACTAAGACAATATTATTGGTATATGATAGCAATTGATATCAATATGAATATAGTGTGGAAACAGTTGATACCATAAATGACAATATCATTATCAGTAATGATGATCAATGTAACAGTCGAAACCATAATCGACTTTAATCAAATTCATTTTCATTAACAATGGTCGATACGATAATCGACTTTGGTAATATCCTTTATGATTTTGGGCGATACCATAATCGACTAAAATATTATCAAATCAATATCAAGTTGATATTGTTATAACCTTTATTAATTCATAAAGTTGATAACTTTATCAACTTTGAATATTATGGATATTACTTTGAATAGTATTAGTTATCATGAATTATAACTATTACAAGAATGTTAATGAATCTTACAGAATTCTGTAAATGATAAGATCATCACACATAATGATAACATATAATTTTATATTATGATACATCACAATATAATATTGTATGCATAACCATATATTATCTAATGAAGAATAGATATCAAATGCTTAAGGCCAATAGGCCAATTGAGCATTTGATTTCATTGGTTAGATTAATCTGACCGAAGCTACAAAACATTAACATTTTTCATTTAAGTTAATGAGGCCTTGTATTAAATTTGTGGGGGCTTTTGAATTGAATTTAGACTCCCCACGCTACTGATTTAAGGTCTGCCTTAGGTCCAATGCATTTGATTCTGGAAGGTTTGTGATTGATATCAGGCCTTATGCATTAAATTTCAAGCCCCCACGCCATTGATTTAAGTTCACATGCTATGTTATTAAGCCTCCACAATCAGGTTTAGGGCCACACGTTTGGCTGAGGGGTAGATTTAGGTTCGTCCCTTTTTGAATTTATACATCTAAGGATTGAAATTAGGGCCATGGCTGTTAAACTTAGGTCCACACGCAAGGTGATGAGGCCAGATCTAGAACTTAGAGCCCACACATTTGGGCTATAGGGACTCTTGTCATGGTTTTTAGGCCTGGTTATAAACTCTAGGCTACACGTCTTGCATTTAGAGCCCTCGTATTCTAATTTGTAGCCATACATTTGCTGTTAGGGCCTATGTTTCATTGAATTTATGCTCAGATTTGGGACCACATTGCTTAATGAGGTCTGCCCTATAATGCTTAGGCCACACGTTTTAAGTTTGGGGCCTATGCTTTGAACTTTGAGTCCACACGTTTTGGCTAAGGGATCTGGTCTCATCGAATTTGGGCCTGATTAGGCCCATATGTTATGCTTGGGGCTTGATCCTAGATAGAGATAAAGGTAAAGATAAATGTATTAATGACCAACCAGAGACCACAAAGGGTCAAAGGGACTGCTAAGAACAACAAGAAAATCCAGCCTGCAAAAGGGACACTAAACAGTGCCCAAAGAAAGAAGCAACAACAACTGAAACAAAAACCAAAACACCAAGAGGGGTCTGTTAAGGAAAGAGCAATGGGCCACATGTTTTATGCTGTGGCTCTATTTAGGCCCTTGGGGCCACACGTTACGTATTTGGATCTGGTTTAGGTCCTGTCCTATTTTGATTAAGGCCTGATTTAACCACACTAGGCCCACACGTTTGATGTTGTTTCTCATAGGAGATCATACATTTGCTGTTGGAGGCCAGATTTAGGGCCTTATCATCGAGTTTCATGCCCAGATTTGGGTCTTACCTCATGGGACCATGGCCCATACGTTTGAATTTAGGGCCCAAGCATACACGTTTGGCATTAAGGGTCAGATCTGCACCGAACTTCATGCCTTATTTGATCCAATTAGGTCCACACATTTCATCAACACCTGATTTAGGGTCTGGCCTATATCCTTGAGTCCATATGTTAGCCTTTTGCGACCCATATGTTTCATTTAGGCCATATTTAGCCCCCTTCTTCATCGAATTAAGGCCTGATCTGATTAGATCAGACTCACACGTTTCTTATGGGGCTGAGTTGCATTGATTTTGGGCTCCATCCTTGAACTTTGAGCCACACATTACAACTTAGGGCCTGATTTAGGCCTTATTTGGATCGATCTTGGACCTAGAGTTTACTAATTAGGCCCACACATTTTGAATTTAGGCCTTGCTGATTGGCTGAGGCTTCATACGTTTGAGGGTAGGGCCTATGATTATCCATTTGAAGTCTTGCCTTATTTCAAGGCCATTCAAACTTGATAAAAAGGGGGCCTTGTGATTGGTTGAGAGCTTCTTACTCCCCCCCTTTGCATCATTCTTCTCTCCCTTAATCAAATTCAACAAGTTGAATTGCCTTCCTTTGTCCAATGAACATTATTTCATCCAATTGCTACATATGCAAGTGGATTCCACCTTTTTATCTGTCAAGTTGCCACTCAAGGAAGTGGAGTCCACCATTTTATCTGTCAAGTTGCTACTTAAGGAAGTGAATTCCACCTTTTTATTTGTCAAGTTGCTACTTAAGGAAGTGAATTCCACCTTTTTATTTGTCAAGTTGCTACTTAAGGAAGTGGATTCCACCTTTTTATCTAGCAATCTTAAAGAAGTAACATTTTGACCTTTGTTTTTCTTTATGGCGATTCAACTCAGACAAATTCACAAGGCTAAATCACACATTGGTTCAACCTCTCTAATTCCCATACTAAGCCAATTTTTCGCCATTTTCAATTTTTTGAGAAGGCCTGCAAAATTTCGAACTGTTGCCAAATTTGCTCTGCCACCTAAGCTTATCTGAGGAAAAAGAGGGGGTCCCCATTTGCAATGGGGCAATGGTGTGAAAACCTCACAACACAGCCCTAGTATAGTTTCTTCTTGCTCATTAATCTCTTTTGTTGTGTGATACTTTGATTATCTTTTGCGCTCTTATCAATCCTGCATACAGTTCCATTCGTAACACATTTGGCTTGTTTCAGCATTTTCTTCTGTTAGCACCCTTGGCTTTATATCACTTGAGATTGGTTATGACTCTTGTAAGAACTACTGCTGAACATCTAGCATTTTTGGAATTCTCGTGCTTGTCTTGATAACCACACTTTTGTAGTTTATCAAGAGATGTGTACAAGCTCAATTTTTAGATTTCTTTCTATGCTGTTAAAAATGTACGGAAATTTAGAAAAGTACCATTATTGGTTGATCAAGAAGGAATCAAAAGAAGTTAGATGGTGCATTTTTCCCTTTTTAAGAAAAAAATTTGCAGTGGACATAAGTTTTAGTCCGAAGGGCTTTATAATATTAATTTAACTTGTTGCTAACATATAGATTTGATGAGTTGTGATAACGTCATTGTGACTTTGCAATTCTGTGAAACTAATGTTTTGCAAGGATTATGATGATTTTAATTAAAAAATCTCTATACGGTGTTAGTAGTTCCTTTTTACATAATTATCGTAAATTAAATTTATTTGCGCAAAGCATGCTTTTGAGCACTTTCAACAGTCTTTTGTTATATGGGTGGAGTTGTATGAAGCAATAGAAGTAGTAGGCTCCTTAGTAGTACATAAATTCCTTATATTGGGCACTAAATAGTATTCTATGCTATAGGACACTTCTACATTAAGAAACAATGTTTAAACTTGAAAGCTTCATTATTTCTGTTGGTGAAGACTTATTTTGGCCAGAAATGTCCTTACTAGAAATCTATCTTGTTGCTGTTGCAAAAAGCTTCTGCTGCACTTGTCTCAAAATTTGGACTCAAAAGTATGTGAAACTCTTATTATCAAAAACATTGATATTTGACAACATTTGAATCACTGAATTTGGTGAAGGGGGAGGTTGCTGGAGTGCCTTAAATCATGTCAGAAAGACATTGTGGTACAAACGTAGAGATTGGCCTGTACGAATTATCAAATGTTGGGTTTGTAGCGAATGCTTTCAACTTTTACTTCTTAAGTACTTTGTTGCTTGGGTCGTATAAATATTACAAAGCTTCCATTTCAGCCTTTTTTGGCATTCTACTGTTTCTTTTCTTGTGTGAAATCCTCTTGGAAATATGCTGAGCAAATTTCCAATTTAGTTTATCTCCCTTTTTTTATTTCATATTTGTTGGATTGTTCTGATTAAAAACTGAGTACCCACTAGACAAGTGTGGTCTGTTCTTCTTATATTACCACTTGTAGTTGTCAGTTTGAAAATGATCATTTGTGAATGATAAAGATATTGTTAAATTTTAATAATATTCCAATATGCTTGTGCATTTGGAATAGGTTAAATTGGTGATGGGATTTCAAATTCCTTAGCAAGATTCCACTACAAATATTCTGAATTTGGTGGTGGCTTTTACAAACATGATATTGATGTCTAGGTTTGGTGCAGCCCCTTTGTTTAGCAGACTTAAACCTTGTCTTGAGCCATATCAAGGCCCAAATTATGGTCTAAATATCAAATACTTTCTCTGTGTTGTGTTTTACTCTTCCTGTTGTGAGGCCTCAGTGATTCATATTTATGGAACTCTGTAACATTTTAGATGCGTTAGGTGAGTTGGGAGTATTGCGCATATTTAGCTTCAAGTTTATTAGAAAATTACAAGAGTTCGTTTGTAGCATACCTTCACTTTTCTAGGAAGCTGGTTTCCTGATGCTGTTCAATATTACTCTTTGATTTTCAAAGCTGCTTAATTCCATGGATAAATAATTTACTTTTTGATGGTCTTCGCCAACATCCAGGAGAAAGTTTCAGAGTCTTTCTGTATTGTTGTAGGTGGTTTTTATAAAGGGATGCTTTGGCTAATAGTCATCATAGTATTCTTGTCAGAACATGGATATCATTAATGATGAGCGTTCTTGACTTCTCCCATTGCCTTAAGAAGCTGAGAAAACTTTAAATGTCAGACACATAATTCATGTGAAGGATCATTATTGAACATCTTGTGCTCAGAATTTTCAGTTCTCCAACCAGAATTATTTGCCACTAGAAAAGAATGAAGAATGATAATATATTCAGGCTTAAGATACTAACTAGTAAAATAACTAGTCAAATGATGAGATTTTCTTTGTTATGTGTTTATATCTGTGGGTCAACTGTTCTTACCTATCTTTGAAAATTGAAACCATTCAGTCATAAGGCGTGCAGCAACACTGATATTCCTGTAAAATGAATTGCTTTTATGCATAGCAATAATTTATCTTTTGTTCAGGTGCTAGCTCATAATTGTCTTTTGTTCTTTTTCTGTTTAGTCTTTGTCAATTATGTTTTGTGCATCTTTATTTTCTCCCGCGTCTCATCAATAGAGAGATTGAAATATTGTTATTTGACATTTTTGAGTGGGATCTGACTTTTTTTTCTGTAAAGAAAATATTAATGAAGCTTCTGTATACTCACATTACAGATAGAGCTTTATAACAGCATGGTTGATAAGGAAGGGGGTGAAGGGGAAGAAGCCACCAAGAAGGCATATCGTGCAGCAAGGGCACAGAGTGATACAGCTGAAATCACTGCAGGCAGCAAAGTCTCATCCTCACTCATAAATAGGGTAAGCATATTGTATGATTCCTCCTTGTGGACCATTTTGTAATTTCCTATTCAGTTTCATGGTTTGGAAGGCTGGTGTGATGACTTTTAATATAATTGTTTCTAACATGTTAGCAAATACTTCTGTCAAAAATCTCTACGTTACTTCTGTGGTTGTTCATGCCACTTGAATATGCTCATCAATAATGACATCAAACTTATTAGGCTTTGGTGGATAGTATCTTTTGCAGGGTTAAGAAGAGAGTTGACATTGCATTATGTTTAGTAGTGGGTCTAATATTATGATCAATAGGCTTATCCTATTAGAGAGTTCATGTTTCTGCAGTCAGTTTTTCTTGAACACTGTTATTAGATATAAGTAATGTTATACTATATGTTGTACATTGAAGTATGCAAGTGCAAAGACATCAGATTCTCAGCTCGGTCTATATCAGACCTACCTAGCTCTGCTTCACCATTTCTGTTATATACTGACAGATTTCAATGTATTTGCTGACTACAGTATTTTGAAATAATATTCCAAGTGCACATTAACATTTTTGGTTGAGCTTAAAATGGACAGAGCGTGCATTAATTCAGTTCTGTGTGTATGTTTGTGTGTGAATTAAATATCATTAGCAGCAGTTAGTTATTAGGTTCGTTTCGTATCACCAATCTTTGATAGCTGATTGTTAGTTTTAGAATAGTCATTACTGTAACCGCATAATCTCATTAAAGCATTTGACAATTTAATTACCAATTCTTCAGTTAGTTTCAAAAATACAAAAAAATTAGTGTAGGGATACTACAAAAAATTAAAATTTGATCATCTGTATAACTAAAATTCAAATTGTAACAATGTAAAACCATGGGCTAAATTAGTTACTAGGTCAATTGAAGTTGCAAAATTGGAAAGAAACAAAAAAAAATTGTCACGAAGGCCAAAACTGACCTTTAGCCTTGAAGAATGTGTTGCTTGATGAATACTTTTCAGTTGCTTCTCTTTTTGCTGTTACTCTCATTCTTCTTAGTGTCCTCACTTGCGATCCTTTTCTGTAAGAACCCCTTGTGGCTCTAACTTTGACAAACGCTGAACTGTGGTTTAATTCTGGATGTTTGACAATTTGTCAAACACTTTGCAGGCAAGTTCTGATACCACTGTAATATCCCTTGCTAAA
>MU226493.1:280110-297442 GCA_018584345.1 Thuja plicata
CTCTGTGCAGACACCCTGCCAACCCTGGCCATACCAGAAACCCCACTTACTAAAAATAGTAAGTCAGCCAAAATGACCCGAATGAAGAGTAGACCTGATAAACTGAATCTCCAGAATGGAATCCCAATGCTGGCTCCCCTATCTGACCCCCTCTGAATACCCGATTAGCTTGCGAGGGTCGCCAAACCAAGCTAATCCCGAAGTCTGAAAAATGGGGACATTACATTTTCATTCTTGTAGGCTCGCAGCTTGCTATTGCAACTTTCAACCTTGTGTTGGAACATGAGAATGATTATGAATTTGGCATAGTTGCTGATTTTTAAGTTTCTAGTGATTGCTTAGGATTTGAGTGCGGCGCATAGATCAGTAAGGTTAGGGTTTGTGGCACAGATATCCAATTTTTATTTTTTTATTCTTTTTGAAATATTGACTTTTTCATTTATATGCCGTGGGGGACATGACTCTTTGGTGTAGTTGGAATACACTTGGGAGTACCTTGAGCATTGGGGGTGTGCCCTTGAGTCTCCAGTGTCCTACTCCTCAATGCAGGGAGACTTGCTAAAAGTGTCTACTCTTTGAGGAAAACATCTCAAGAAAGTCCCTGGGTATGTGGTTGGAGTGATGGGATGGCAAGGGGACATTTTGCCCAAGTCTCATGTTTTAAAACACACCCTATCCCAGAAATCCCTAGTTTTGATAGGGTGACTCATCCTTGTGGAACAAGGAAAAAAGAGCAATCTTAAAAAATACATCTATTTAAACAAATTTTTAAAATGCATTTGAAACTTAATACAGCAATTTATTGGCAATAGTATTAGTTAGGAAAAATGAATAGCAATAGCCTTAATTAATTTAACAAATATAACGTTCTTTTACCATAAATCATAAACTCTCTGTTTAGAAAAAAAAAGACCAGCAATTTCATTTAAAAAAAGTTATAAATCAGTAAGAAAATTTACATAAATCAAATTCAATATATTAGATAATAGAAATTGTAAAGTTTACATTTTATAAAGATTTTAACATGGTAGAAAGATTTTACTTGTTTTGGGAAAAGGGGGAAAAATAAAACTGACTTGGACTCCTGAAGTTATGCAAATTGGGTCTTTGGATCTGCTATAAACTCCATTCACTCAAGAATGCTCAATTGTTGGTGCGATCTTTTCCCTTGCTTGTGTAAGGGTTATAAATGCAAAAAAACTGTGCATTTTCAGTGTCCAAAACACTTTTGCTCTAAAATTAAGTTTTCAGTTTGGCACGGCATGAATTTTGCCCTCAAATTCGCTGATTACTCATGCGAGTCAAAGGTCAAAACTCCCCAACAACTCGTCCTACATATTTAGCAACTAAACATTGAACACGATCAACATTCAGAAAAATTGGTATGACAACTAGTTAAACTATGGGTACAATATTTTATAGTTTCTTTTATTAGAGGTCCTAGTTTTTTAATTTTGTTTAGGATAGTTTTATGCTTGAAAGTGCTTTATTTCTTTCCCTTTCAATGGCTTTAATGGGAACGATTTTTTTGATGAAATAATTCTTATTCCTAAATCACAAGAACTTAGTTTTTGGTAACCTTATAAACAAGGTCCCGGAGCACAAAATTTAATGACAATAGTGGATGCTATGGTTATACTGTTTAAGTTATTGTTTAGAATAGTAGGGCTACTGTTGCTTCTAGAACTAGTAGGGGCTATGGAACTCAACCTGACGAGTTCCTAACTGGAACTCCCTTGGGGCCTATAATCCCCCCCCACCCTGCATGCAAGGTGTGTAGGGAATTAGCTTGCATTTGGGTGGGAGGGCCAACTATTAACCCCATTCAGGGTTGGGTGGGAATTGCCCTACTATTATAAAGGGCGAATAGTAGGGCCATCCCTTTGCATGCATGCACAGGGGGTGGGCCCTACTATTATAAAGGGCAAATAGTAGGGGCCCACCTGCCCCTACTATCAATTGCCATGATATTTATTTCTTTCATTGGATTAAAAGTAGATAATAAATAGATTAAAAAAATTGTTTGGGAAGAGGGCAGGAGAATGAAACTAAAATTTTGTGCTTGTTTTTGGTTTGCTTTCTGCTCTCGGTAGATTGCAAAGAGAATTTTTCGAATGGTTCATAGGTTAGGAACATCATCGCTACTTGAATGTATTGATGAAGCTTCCTTGTTTGCGGGAAGATTTTGTGCAACTCTATCTCGCGGAGATTCAGATGTGTGTAGAGTTCATAAAACCCATTTGTATGATATGGACTCTGGATCTTATTTATTGCCTTGCTTGTGCAAAAATTGAAATTTCTATCCACAACATGGTAGTGTATAAGAGGGTAATGTTGAGCATGAACCCTGGCAACAAATTCAGACCATTGATTAGTAGGCTTGAACACACTTTGTTTCTTTGCATTGATTAACTACTACAAAGAGAGAACTAGAGCATACATCTTTTGTGTTGCAAAGGTGATGATTTTTGTGTATGTGAATCTGTTGATGGTGTATTTAACCTCCCTTTGTTGAAGGTGTCCATTCTTTTCTCAGTGTTATATCACCTTGAAATGTTGGAATGATGAAATTAACTTGCACCCTGAATCGGTGTGATGTCCCCATCCAATTCAAACAAGCAAACAAAGATTCATATATACATATGACAGCTGACTGCAAAGTGTAATATACAACAGTCCATATTAAACATGGAAACAGTGATCATAGGCAGCGATCACAACTGAGAGCAGTGCTCTGTGTAAGATAGTGAAATAGTGGAGATTAATAGAAAAGTAAAAATCAGTGACCAAGAAGACAATAATCATTCTTATTCGTAAAATGGCAATATTACGTATGCAGTGTCGTGTATTCAATAATGCAGCAATATGCAATATTTATTATTAAAGCGAATATCCATAATGCAGCGATCTGTTTTAGATAAACAAAAGAATAAAATGGTGTGATTTTTGAGAACTAGTTAGTGTCTGATAAAAGGGTGCAATTTATTAACAGCAATCATCAGCAATTAGCTACAAGACAAGCTTATTAATGAAAGGCTGCGATTTCCCAATGGGTGTGACTTCATCTTACATGGAGGTGTGCGATTACTCTGTGTTTATCAACAAAGAAACATTAAAAAAAAAAACAGCAACATATGGAGGGCTGCAATTTGTTCATTTAGAGTTAAGATTACGAAAAGTGATGACCCTAAGGTAATCGCTTCTCTTGGAAGAGGCATGTCATTTAAGGAAATGCAAATTTTGTAAGATATAAAGGAAGATGAAGGAGGAGGGTGAGAGGAATATATATGTGAAGATTTTATTCGAATACTAAGACCAAACTAGTCTCTCAGAGTTAGCCACAGACTTATAAGTCATGGATGCACGATTCTAAAGAGATTGTTAATAACACAGCATTACAAGAACATCACATAAGCAAAAGGTGTGTGTATATATATAAATATATCACAGACAGCGATAGAGAACTTCAGATTGGCTTTAATATCAAGCCATCAATTGAATCACAATTGGATCATTGCAACTTCACAAGATACTTTATCAGACAAGCGATCAAGATAATGCTTCAAGGTCTTTTCGGACAAATCAGCAGCAGGTAATTTGCATACACAAACAGAAATAGATCAGGAATAGTAATTATCACATCTTGTAGATCGCCATTAAAGCGATTCTATTTGTACTTTGCCATTTCATACACAAGAGTAAATCAGGAACAGCAATTACCATAGTCTGCAAATCGCTATAAAAGCAATTCTTATTGTACTTATTGCAGATCATTGATACATCAGATCAGATTGATATAACTCCTATATTTGATAATATTCTTCCATAGTGATCGACATTAGATCAGTACGATCTTTATGGTATCAGATCAAATATTCAAACAGATTCATACTTTCTAATTCAATATATAACTATATTGATTGTTTGAATTACTTCATAACACTGATATTGATTCGATTGAGATAACTTTCAGTAAGTCACCTGCATTGATATTGGAAAGAGTTAGCCTATCAAATTCAGATTGAAGATATATATATATATATATATATATATATATATATATATATATATATATATATACCAGAATTAATCTTCGAGAAATAATATATATATATATCAGAATTAATCTTCGAGAAATAAATTCTTGCAGATTAGTCTTCACCAATATCAAGGTAGAAGAAGTTGGCATTGATCAATTGTTACATTGTCTAATTCATTAAATACGGGTATTGATAATATACCCATTTACAAATCACATTCAAATACACTCATTTGTTGAAAATAAAGAATTGTTCCTAAGAAGGATTCTATTGGTGTTAGAAACGGATGACATAAGCGAATTGTCTCCAAAGTCTTTATGCCTAGATTTGTTTGTTGTTATTGGAAATATATGCAAATAAGTTATACTACAATATTGCTACAAGGACAAAGAGTTACAAATTGTTTATGACCCAAAATATCATGCCCTTTCACGACAGTTGCTAAAGAGGAAGATGCAGAATCATTGGATGTTGATGTGTACCCTTTTGTGTTTTGTCATGTATTGTGGGTGGGCTCTGTTTGGTTATTGGTTTGATTCAAAATGTGCTTCACAAAATGTACAAAGTCATTGATTTGTCAAGTAGATGTGGATAACTTCATATGCATGAAGTCTGAGATGAGGTGTGGATTCTGATGCTTTGGAGCAAGGAAGCGAGGTGCATATGCCTTGTGCATGGTGTACTTCATAATATATATGATGTCTAACGTTACATGAGTTGCAAATTTTGAGTTTCCATCTTCACTGATGGTTGAAAGTCAAAAATTGAAATTGACAAATGTTATCAAATGACTCAAAAGAGGTTTGGGATTCAGATAATCTTTGTGGTGCTATGAAGTCAACTATGATGCTCTTATGCCCAGATAAGTGACTATAGATAACATAGAGTTGGATTGGTCTATGAATAACTCATTATTGACATAGAGGTGGCTTTCTGTTTTCTTTACCTTCTTTTCGTGTCTTGGATGATTTTCGTTTCTATGTTGCATGTGGTAAGGTCAATTGTACTTGGCTCAAAGATATTTTAAAGGCTTGTTCTATATGTAATTATTGGCTTTGGAAGTGTCCTTGTGCTTGGATATGTTGATATTGTATCCCTTTTATCAAACATCATGTGAGTAGAGAAGACATGTTGTATAGTTGGGCATTTATTAAGTAGTACAAGGGTAGAGAAATAAAATTGTATGGACGACAGTTGGGAGGCAGTTACCATAACCATTTGCGGAGCACAATATTCAAGTTCATTGGAATTTTGCAAGAGCACAAGTCTCAATGATGGCGAGCAAGAGCAAGGGGAAGAGACCTTTCGACGTCACATTGCAGGAGGAAAGCCTAAAGGCGATGATATAGATACAATGTTTTCCCTCACTTGGGAAAACCTCATAGGGAGCAAGTGCAGGTCTGGTAGCAGAATGCAGATTATAGCCATCCATTGTGGGTTGTACTCGGCCATGCCAATGTGGATAAAGTAGTCCAACTCCCATTGTTGAATTCAAAAGAGTTCGAGCCATACCTACATGTGATGGTGGTGCAATATAATAGGGTAAGGCGAGAATCCACCATCGACTAGAGAGGTTGCCAAGTCAGTATCTCTCACAAGCTCTCTAACTTTCTAGAGTGTTTGGCATACCCTCCATGGGGAGCTATGTGGGGAAACACACAAAGATTAGCCTACAACACAAAGAGGTGATCATCTAGATAATGTGTAGTCAAGACTTAACACAAGAGGAGTGTGATGGCATTTAGGGTTCAGGGGGGAACAGAGGAACCAAGAAATTTTTTCTTGCTACAGCGGAGTGGGAATGTTTACTCAACCTCCTCAAGTGCGAAATGATGGGTGTTAGGTGTGCTTCCGATGTCACTTTCTAGATGATAGACTTCATGATCCAACTTAGTGTGGTAAAGTATAATATTGGGTCCAGAGGGCTATCCAAGCGAATCCATGAAATTCTGTGTTTAAGGCACAAAGCGTTTTATATAACCAAACATACCATTCGGTTACTACTAGAAGATAACCATACATAGGTGCTCTTGGATAGATGGGGAAGATTACAACTAGCCAGCTAGTTGGATCCATGGTGGCCGACCATGTTCTGTTAGGCTAATTTAGGAGTTCAGGTACTGAGGAGGTCGCTCAATCTGCAATGCAACAATTGAGAAAAAGGAGGTGCCAAGAACAAAGTGTCGAGCATGAGACCATTTCCGTATCATCATTTATTAAGGATGCCATCCCTGAGAATGTCAGTTGAGCACGAGGTCATTGCCATATCATCATCTATTGAGGATGCCATCCCCGAGAATGCCTGTGTCGAGTATGCTAGTTAGGAGGATGATTCTATTGAGGCTTACTCAACATCGGTACAACTACCACCTATAGCAAAGGGTTCCATTGTGAGTATCACACTCTCGCCAACCATACTCTCGCTCGCCACACTCTTGACATCAAACTCTCTTCACGGGTCGAAGCAGTTCCAGTTGTAGCATCAATAGCCATTTTCATCGAAGTGGCACCAGTCGAGGCACCCGTGGCCATTGTTGCCAAAGTGGCACCAATAGCAGCACCCTTGGCAATTGTCCCGAAAGTGCCACCACCAGATTCCCAAGGGGGACTTGGGGCAATAAGGGTTGACAGTTGGCTCAATAGGTTCAAAGTGTCACTAGCTGCTCCACCACTGCTACTGCCAAGTCTCTTGGAGGATAACTTTGTATCCTTGACGCTTGAAGCAACAAAAGTAGAGCAGCTGGCAACTGAAGCAGGGATAGTAGAACTATTGGCACTTGTAGGGGAAGAAAAGTAGGGTATATAAGTAGTAGACGCAATCCCCACCATAGAGCCATCGGTTGAGACCATGGCTAATCAGCTAAGGGAGCCCCGAGAGGAGGTTAGAAAGGTTGCTACTACTTCTTAGCCTAAAAAGGCTAACACTCCAAGAGGAGAGGGTTTGGTTGGGTCATTTAGCAAGGATATGACTTAGGGGATGCATATAGAGATTTCTAGACTAGACCCCAAAGATGTACTTGGCACGGTACACAGATACTTGATGGAGTTGGAAGACATAGCTTTGGTCACACATGAAGTTGCAGAGTCTTCTTGCCAATTGGATATTGGTCTTTTCTGCTTAGTGGTTTGAAAAGATTCTTGCATTCATGCAAGTGAAGTTTTTTCGATGTTTCGTAACTCAGGGTTGGTCAACTGTAGAGACACCGGCCATGAGTACAACATGGCACCCACAAAGACCCACCATGGTGGGAAGGCATAGTTGATTGCTCATTGCGGTTCATGACATGGATGCATGCTTCAAGGCCATCTTCTACAGAATGAAAGGGTGATGACTTCTCTTGAGGAAGCTAGTACAACTAGGGAGAGAGCACTTCAAAAGGCAAAGGGTGCTAGGGGTGAGTTGTCAGCCCATATTACTAAATTCCAGGGATAGTTATCCCAACAGGTCCAGCTCACCAGTGTCGAACGTGAGTAGCGTATAGCTATGGAAGCCACCTTGGCCGAATTGGAGGCTCTGTTGATTGAGCGGGAAAGTAGACTAGATCAACAAAAGGCAGAGTTGTAGAGAGAGATGCCTAGTTAGTAGCACAAGGAAGTTAATTGGTTGAGAAGGAAGAATCGTGTAAGGCCATGACCTAGGAGTTGGAGCAAATTAACAGTGACCTGACGGAGGCATTTCTCATGGTTAAGGGGTCGAGGGAATACTAGTTCGTGGCTGAGCGTGACTTGAGGATCTGAACAAAGCAGGTGCAGTGCCTTCGCTAGCGGCTGTCCACTACAGTAGCCACATTGATCCCAACATCCTCCACTTGTCTAGGGACATCCTCTCATCCTCCTCAATAGTTTTGTTGTAAATAGCCCTGTTTTTGCTTTAGTCGTTTGGAAGGCGACCTTGTTTTGGGGTGGCTAATGTAGCCGACTGAATATTCCAAGTTCACTTTGTTTATAATTGGGTTGTTAGTCCCCGATGAGTGGTTGTTCAGTTGATAGTTTCCTACGGTTGGCATATATGTACACGTTTTGTATGTGTCAAGGACCCTCATTGATTTACCATGTACACATTGCATATCCAATTGAATGGAACAAATGCTCTATCTTTATAAGAGTGGATTCAAACTTGATACTTTACGTTTTGTATTGATATCTTATGTTCTCTGTAAGTTATATTCTCGTTTACTCTATATTAAATAACATAACTCTATTGGAGTAAACACTTTTCTTATGTTTATGTACACTACAAATTGTCTTTCTAGATAGCTATTTCTTTGTTATTTGTGCACTAGGAGCTGAAGTGGCCTTACAAAAGTTGTACTTTGAAAAGCAGCCTGTGTTATATTGAAACTGTCTACCTTGTGGTAGAATGATAGTGTTGCTTCCATAACAAAATACAATAATTATAACTCTAATCCTTTTACACAATTTCTTAATAAGCAACTAGCTGTCTTCCTTTTTCTCATCAAAGGAATTCTTAATAGGATCCATTGCCTCCTCGTATGAGGGTTTGGTAGAACAGGAGTGAAGAGAACAAACACATGATTTTGGAAAGTCACATTTAAGTGTTCTGCAATAATGATGACCTTCTCTTGCAGAGACTCGTCAAAAACTGTATCTTCAACACCTCATTTTTAACATTCTTTTTCTAATTATTAAGGGATGATTCCAAGTCCACATAGAATATCCCCTAAGGATATTTGCAAACATATAAATCAATAGTTTAATTTGAAAACATATAATATCTGGAATAGAGATGAATATTGCCATAAGAAAAGATAAGTAATTGCAACCATGTTTTCCAACAGACATGAAATACCTCTATTCACAATTTCGCCTAGCTATGAACTCCATCACGAATCCACCTCAAAGTCAAACTGGATTTCCATCCAATGGACTAAATTGCCAAGGATTTCCGTCCCAACACTTCTGAACTGAAAGCCTGAAGCTTCCAAATTCTCCAAGAGAACAATAACCAAACATAAACCATGTCTCCCAAAATGAACTTCTCCATGTTCTGTAATAGTACATTCCTGTGAGCCTTTGTTTTCTCTTTGCTTGTCTCTTGGAATTCCTTTTCTTTCTCTATATAATCCCGTTCTTTTAAAATAAAATGAATGAATGAATGATTATAATGACGTCCACGAGGCCCAGCAGCCTAAGGGACTAAAGGAACTCACAACCTTAAACAATTTCCATAATCCTTTCCAACTCCGATCTTCTTTTATGAATCTTGACCAGCAAATCCGCAGTTTGGTTGACCTTGTCCTCTTCATATAGACTATTCATGTTGTCCACTTTCAAGATGGTTTCATATTTAGTCTGAATATCTTCATATGCTACGCACTCCATGAGAAAGTGCCATTCGGTTTCAATTGGCCCGTCCTACAAAACATGCAAGTTCTTTCCTCCCAAGCCTCTTTGGGCTTCTTCCATCTGCATGGCTCGCACCTGAGATGATGTGATCCCGTCCTCAAATGTGTCATTAACAACCTTGCTTTCCCTTTGATAGAAGCCCCTAAGTATGTTTTCTCCCCATGTTCCCGAGTTGGGTTGAACACTTTCATATAGTAAGCCTTTTTTCGACTGATGTTATTAGACCACATGACACTCTGAAACTTCTCTATGACACTTTTTTATGTCCACATTTGTTATTAGGACACACATGTAGCCTAATGTTCCATTTATCCAACCACTTATTATTTTTGCTTTATCCATGTTCTCTTTCTACGTATAAGATCCTCATCCTTCACAATTTTCGGCCATTGCTAGTCTTGCATGTTTTCATCCTTCTTTTGTTAATGTTTTGGCCTTTACGGCAAAGATCAACGCATTGGACAAAGTGGCAATAATAATAATTAATACATTGGATATATTATTGATATATTTAATTATGATAAAATTGGTTGGATAATAATAATAAATATAAAAGTTTATATTTATTATTAAGGATTGATTTTAACAATTCAATATGGAGCAAATAATATAAAAAATATTATGGACCCAAGTCGGCTAACTTGGGAGGCCAAGAGTTTATCTTAATAAGCTCATATATTAGAGCGACTTGGAGAAGGTAAGAAGCAACCAAAAACATAACGTTGCCTTCTTCCTTCAGCAAGATCGTTGGATGAGCAAAAGTACTTGAGCAGATTTACATTGCATATTGAGCGATTTATATTAGACTCCTTTAGGCGAACTTGAGAAGTAAATTAGAGGATCAAATTGGAGCCTTAAGTAGCAGATTCAAGAGCGAATAAGAAGCATAAAAGGGGGCAGATCGAGCAGAAATTACATCTGCTATTATGGTGAATTAAGCAGCCCTAGAAGGGTGAATTGTACAGATTGTAGTAGACATATAAGGCCAGATGGAGCAGCCATAGAAGGAAAATTGTGTAGCCCTAGAAGAGCGAATTAGGGCAGACAACAAGGGCGAACTAGAGCAGAATTAGACCAGCCCTAGAAGAACGGATTTGATAGCTCATTGAAGACCTTCAAGAACAGATTCTTATCAGTCCTCGAAGGCATTGAAGGGCAAATTTGAACAATACAAAGTACAGATTTGAAGCCAACTAAAGGATAAATTCAGACCTTCTAATTCGGGTATTATCTTTCCTTAATTGTGAATATTTATTATATCCGGTGTCTTAGCACTTGAAAGACCTCTATAGATTGTATTTTCCTTGCTATAATCTGAAAACATTAACATCTTTAAGTAGCTAAGTAACCCAGTTATCGTTGAAGCTTCCAACGGAAAAGTTCCAGCTTCCGCTAAAAGGATATTGTAAGGTACAGAGGTCTTAACTTTGAGATTGCTTGTAATTAGGTGCTTCTGAATTCTCTCTAGCTGCCTCCAACTGCGGTTTGACAGGCTACCATCCCAAACCTCGCAGCCATAAAGAACCACCGGCGTGACCAACAAACCGAAAAGAGTCTTCCTGGTTTTCCATTCCCAAAGTTCAGCTGTTTTGCGTTTGTTCTGCAGTAAATACAAGACTTTCCAGCCCCCCTGTAACCTTTTGGCTCGACAAGTCTCCCAGCTGAGTTTATAATGAAAATCAATCCCAAGGTACTTGTATTCTTTCATAATTTCCAGAGGGCTGCCTTAAAAACGGAACGTAATATGCTTTTCTTTTCTCCTTAAAGAGAAAATCATGATTTTGGTTTTGGTAATGTTCACCTGCATCCCAACCTCCTGGCAAAAGTACTTTAAGGCCCTTAGGTGGTCTCTCAAACCTTGAGCATTTTTTGATATTAAAATAAGATCATTAGCGTACAAAAGAAGATTTACTACATACCCTGCCAAATACACACCTTCCTCATCCATTTTGTTTAACCAAGTTTCTAATTTATCAATGTATAGCCAAAACAAGGTTGGGGATAAAGGACATCCCTGTTTAACACCAATGTGACTACCAAAACATTCAGATATTCCTTCATTAGTTCTAATTTTGGCTCTAAATTTGTCATATAATCTGTGCACTGCTGCTCTATACTTGTCAGGGATACCTAGTTCTATTGTTCTGTTCCATAACTTGTCCCTAGGTACTGTATCAAAGGCTTTCTTAAAGTCTACAAAACAACAATAAGCTTCTTCTCCCTGATTATCCCATATTTTCTCTAT
Organism: Thuja plicata; assembly: GCA_018584345.1. Taxonomy (NCBI): domain Eukaryota; kingdom Viridiplantae; phylum Streptophyta; class Pinopsida; order Cupressales; family Cupressaceae; genus Thuja; species Thuja plicata. The sequence continues at coordinate 291,763 of MU226493.1, forward strand.
TAAATGACAAAGAGTGATGCAATGGTCAATAGTGGAATGCTTAGGTCTGAAACCTGCTTGCCCTTTGACCTTTTTCCCCTCACCTTTTGCCCAACTGCTGATTCTACATTCTATCATGCTCCCGAAAAGTTTGCCAAAAAGAGGGTTGACCATAATAGTGTGGTAGTTAGATGGATTATTGATGTCACCACTTCTAAAAAGAGGGATAACCACACTCGTTACCCAAACGGCCGGAAAACCATCGTAGATGACACGGTTGAAGATACCTTTTATGTGGGGCGCAAGGATTTCCGCTCCCCATTTTAAAAATTCAGCTTGTAGCCCATCAATATCACTAGCTTTACCACTTGCTAGTTTCTTTATCCCAAGCAAAAAATCTTCAACCGTGAAGAGTTCCTCCGAAGTATTCACTATGGGAGGAACATTATTCTCATGAGGTCGTTCATAGAGAAACTTTGCATATTCAAGCCATTGAGCATCCGTAATAGTGTTCTCAATTTGTTTTCTCTCTTGCTGCAGCCCTTTCCAAAACTTTTTGGGGTCGTGTTTTCCAAGGGATATTAACTCTTTCCTTCTAGCCTTAACATACTCTTACTTCTTTGCTTGAATCAATTTTGTATACCACTTCTTGAGTTCTTTGATAACGTCCTTCCCTTTTATGGATCTCTTTGCAGCCTTACATTCCTCATCGTACCATGGATTTGCCGGAAACGTATTAGTAGCCCTCTTCCTACTACACGGTCTTTTACATGCATTTAGAGCCTTGTGGATTATAGAAATCAGCAAGCTACTATTAACATACTCGCATTACTCCTTACCCTTGCCACCCATCGAGAGGCTATTCATTTCAAGAAATTGCTGCTCAAGCCTTGCCTTGAAGATGTTCTTGTTCTCCTGATTTAAGAGGATCTTGCCTTTGTTTGCTGCTTTCTTTTGCATGTGGGAATCTTGTTTATTGTGTGAGCTGTTTGAAGCGAAGTCCAACTTAACAAATAAAGGCATGTGATCAAATTTCATCTCTATAGGGCAATCACCAATTTCGAACTCAAGAACTCTAGTTGTGAGGTTTTGTGAACAAATTACGCAGTCAACCACACTTTGGCCATTGTATGTTTTGCACGTGATAGCCCCCGAATTTGGCCAGCCTCTCATCCTGTTACAAATGACCAAATCAAACAAACTACACAACCCCAGTAATTCTGATCCAAAATGTGAGACACTTCCATTACCGTCTTTTGATGTTCTTTTCCAAGATTGATCGCTGCCCTCTACCAACCATATAGGGTTATCTTCTCCTTTTTCACTGTCAAGCAGCTGCAAAGATTGATTATTTGCTGTTCTAGCATTGAAGTCCCCAACTAACATTATTTCACCCGTGATGCTGAATACTGAAATATCCTTTTTCAAAGATGCATATGGATCTTCCCTATCTGAATTCCGCCTCTTATAGATCTTAGAGTTTTGTGGGGGCAAAGTAACATGCAGCCACCCTAAAGGTTATCTCAATCACTATAATTTGCAGCCAAATATGTTGTTTATTTGAGTCTTCCTTCTCAAATTTTACAATTCTGTACCACTTCTCATGTATAAGCACCGTGACCCACCATGCCCTTTGCTTGTCTCATTCCATTTATCCCAAACTGAAAATTTCCTATAGCTCATGTGTTTCCACCAAAATGATAACGTCATTTCCCTCTGCTATGGGCCCCACCCCAGGACCTCTTCTCCAAGGATAACCTCTGCAGTTCCAACTCACAACCTTTAAGTCGTCCTGTGGGGCCTCAGATACCTATTTCTCCTTCGAGAAACGCTCACTAATTTGGGCTTTCCCATTCTTCAGCCAAGCCCATTTCCTCTCATTCCTTGCTGTTTTTACCTTTTCCCATTCTTTCCTTTGTTCTTCTTGCTGGGAAAAAGTTAGATCTTCATCTAGATAGAATTGTGTGCCTCTAAGTAGCCTTCTGTTTCGAAGGATCATATTCTTATTCTCCACATTTTTCAAGGTAACCCGTAGGTGCCCGTCTCTTCCTCTATCTATCTGTTTGCCAATCCTATTTTATGTTGATTACCTTCTATCCACTTCAGATGACTTTATTAATTTTCATTAAGCTCCATTAAAGTCATTTTTATACTTTATTAAGTTGTCATTTAATTTCAAATGCCCCAAAAAAAGGGATATTACATCAGATGGTCTTGGTGGAGTACGTATCTCCTTATTTTGAAGAGTCCCAACATCAAATATGTTTTCCATCAAATCAAACTCATTTCACCTTCAAATGTGATTTAGGTTCCAGGATCAATTTATCAACATCTCTGCATATGAACACCCTATTGGCTTTTCGTTTACTTTGTTGCATTATATTTATTGTGGACCCAAATTTGAGCTTGGGGATGTGGATTTTCACTTATAATCATGAGACATCAAGGTATATTTCTGCACCCCAGGGCACGTCAGACCTTTGTTTCCCAGCCAGGGAAGGGTGGAAGTATAGGACTGTTAATCACATTTTCTTTCCTTTATTTTTGTCTCATACATTTCTTGCCCCACTCCTAAAGCTCTTACCATCTGAGGCAGAGAGGAAGATTTTGCATGGCAGAATCAATTGCTAAGTCTTTGCTCTAGGGCTTCAACAACCATGGAAGATTCAAAACTGTTGTCGGGTAAAACTATGTATTGTTAGTACTTGTTAGTTTGGTCGAGGGATAGGTAGTTGGGAATGGTTGCGACGGTTGGCACTCGCTACTCCCTCTACATCTGTACATGTCATGTACTCATGTCTGAGAGATATCATGGTAATGTTGGCGTTGTGGTAATTGATGTGTGCATACATTGTAAACACTTGATAGAATTAATAAAGAAGTATTTGTGAGTTCTCTGTCTATATTGTGTTCCTTTTGCATTTCCTGTATAACCTTGTATGCATTAAACTATTACCCTATGGGGCAAACATTTGGCGCCGTTGCTGATACGAAACTAGGAGTGACAAAGTGTTAATGGTGAAGGGAGTATAATGGGCCAACCAGTGAACAAAGGTGCAAGCAGCAGTTGCGAAAACAAAGAAGGGTTTCAGGAGTTGTTCGAAGGTGAAAGGGCGTTGACAACAAACTTCATAGCCCTACTGCAAGTGTCCATTGAAACTCACGTCCGAAGGGAGGCTGCACGAGAGGAAGTTCCAGAGACCGCAGTGTGGACTGCACTCTGTGTAAGCCCTGCGGTAGATCGGTTGATGTACCGGTTGCCCAGACTATTGGCACAAACATTCCTTGCTTTGCAGAACTGCCGAGAAGAGACTTATAGACAAACCACTGCCAACAAATTTCGCAGCAGTATGAAGAAAATAGCCAGAGGGAAGTAGAGGAGCGTGAAGAAAGTAGAGGGCACCCCTACGAGAGGAAAGATTATTGCCAAACATTCTGAATAAGGACATAAATCGTACCCAAAGAGGACAAGAAGAAGTCTACGCGGCCTACCAACAGGCCTTGATATTGGAAGAGAAAGTAGAGTGAAGGCGAAGGCTACGAAGACTTGTCGAGGGACGATCGGAAAGGGAAGAAGCAGCCAAAGGCAATCTAGGAAGTGCCAAAGGTGGGACCAGAGGCCACGAAGGACATGAAACGTACAGTATTGAAGGGGGTGACCGGGTTGAAGGAGAAGTGGCCGAAGGGGACGTGTACTTGAATTAATTGAGGAGACTCGACATAGGTTAGGATACCTTACAATTACCCTGCCAAGGGTGGAACCAGAGAATCGAAGGGAAAGGGAGATCGCGAACAGAGAAGTAGGGGATATCGGTGCGACCAAAGGTGTCGGGAGGACACAACAGCGCGGTGATCACAACAACCTGTTCGATCCAACTATACCTAGTTCAGGAGTTTCAAGCGGCTCAGGAGTTCCCAGTGGTTCAGGAGTCCCCAGCGGACCGAAGCTGCAAAAGAATACATTAATGGCAAATAAAGAAAAATTGCCAAAATTCACAGGGGATGACAAGGAGGACCTTGTACGACACTGCAAAACATGCGAGACAATTAGGTCTGCCAATAGGGTGACCGACCGCAACAAATGGGTAGTGCAGTTCCCTGCAACCATGCACGGGGAGTAGGCATCGATTGCTTCTCCGACATTGATAGAACAAAGGCAAACACATGGGATGAATTGAAGAAAACATTCCAGAGTGAGTTCCAACTGCTTCGGGACAACAACGAGATCTTGGCGGAGATCTACAGTACGAAGTAGGGAAAGAATGAGAATGTAAGGGCGTACGACCGATGGTTGGAGGAATTACTGGGAAAGATGAACTACCAACCAGCTGACGACCTGAAGAAACGATGGTTCGTATAGGGGTTGAAAGCCTCTCTAAGGAAGAAAATGAAAATTGTCCCGTTAACGTCGTATGAAGATGCCTACAACCGAGCAATGGATTTGGAGAGTGAAAGCAAAACATCTAGAAAGAAGAATAGGTCGTCAGGTGACGGCGATTCCTCCAACGAGAGCAACAGTGACGAGGAATCCAACAAAAAGGTGCAAGTGCTTCAGAAAGATATGCACCGTATGGAGTCCAAAGCAATGAAGGGGAGAACCTGCAAGAATGAATGCGAGTTATGGTGTACGAACAGTAAGGAGGAAGGTCATACGAAGGGCGCATGCCCGAAGAAAGCCTTCTGTGACATTTGCTATGTGATGGGACATTCCACCAAGGAATGCCCATACAATATGAAAACAAGGGGTCCACAAGTACTCTTCACTCGGGAACAATCGTCGACGTCCGCAGCGCTGCTGACCAGCACGACATCAAGCCGATCAATACTCTAATGGCGCAGCGGGTAACAATTGGTTCCTAACCCTTCGTTCTGGACTTCGTGGTGATTGCCCTGAATAAGAAAGGGTACGATGCTATCCTGGGAAGAGGGTGGCTCATCACAGGAAAAGTGAACCACAACTGGAAGCAGAACACCTTGTCGATGGAGATCAGAGGGAGAAAATTTGTAATCGATTTGAGAACCCAGATGGTCAGTGAAGAATTGGCATCCTCTTCTGAGTCTGAGTCGAAAGACGATTCGACTAGAGTTGACGAAGAGAAGTGCAAGATGGAGCTGAACGATGAAGGCAACCTGGAGCTTGAAGGGTGCTTCGAAGATGACATGGATTCCATGAACGAACTCTTCCATTGGCAGATGGAAGATTACGAACTATTTCAGTGTAACATGCTACAAGTTGACGAGGAGTCAGAGAAGGACTTGTTTGCGCTGGAGTATGGGTAATGTAAGGAAGGAGAGGCCCGAGTCAATGAGACTCCGACACACAAGTTTGACAAGGAGAAACCCATAAAATATGAAGAGCCTTCGTTGAAGGTCACCAACCTCGGAGATGAGGCGACTCCCAAAAATATATTGGTAGGGGACGACTGGAATCCAGTACTGAAGGCGACAACATTTAAAATTTTCATAAAGTACAAAGATGTTTTCGCGTGGACATACAAGGACCTGAAGGGAGTGCCTCTGGAGTTGTGCGTACACCGCATTCCATTGGTACCTGGAGCCCAACCGATATGGAAGAGACCGTACCAGATGAATACAAAATATGCTGCGAAGGTCAATGAAGAAATAGAGTGAATGTTGGAGGCGGGCATTATTTTTTGGGTCCAAACCAGTGAATGGGTATCCCCCATTGTCATATCACTGA
>MU226493.1:318224-337527 GCA_018584345.1 Thuja plicata
TATGACAGTCACGATAATATCGTGACTATTCATATATGACAGTCACGATAAGTATCGTGACTGTTCAAATCTCTTTTGTTATATGCTGACAGTTATACTAATCTGCAAATGTGTTAAGCAAACTGCATATTATCAACAGTCATCATTTACGATAAGACATGACTGCTCATGGTTGATACACTTTTGATTCAATATAAATAGTTGATATTCGTTGTAGAATCAATCAATAACAATGGAAATTGTATTCTACAGCGAATATCAACTATCTATAACATATTAGTTTTATAATATCTTCAGATTCAAATTCCCTAACATAAATGACATGTCTTTTCATAATCACTATTCTTCCTAATTAATCACAGCTCTTGAATAATAATCGCTGCGCTCTTATTTCCTTCCTAATCATAATTTCCATGCCATTAGACAAATGGTAAAGTCATAATCTAACTCCTCAAGACAGTTTGACTCCTATCAGTTATCCGCTGCTCTATGATGGGATTAGTTAATTCGATGATTGTGTTATTATGGGTCTGAGATGGCCGTTGTTGGATAACATGTCAATGCCCATTACTATCGATAACTCTCCTCGAATACTTACCCTTAAAAATGATGATCTCCTTAATTGCTACTATCCACGTGCTTACGTTCTTCCTTTCCCTCTCGACTCCAATACATGTAATCACCATGTGGCTGGGTGTTTGCTTTTGTTGAACTCTTTATCTTCCCTTCTCAATTGATATTGTATAGTCCTGGACTATCCTTGTCGATATGTAATCATTTCACGTTTGTTGTCCTCAATTTTGCATTCACAAAATTGAACAACCCTACACACTTTTCAAGTAATTGGTAGGACTTTTCTCTAAGGATGTTGATGTTCTGAAAGAAGTTTATTTGAGGTAATCAGTCATCCCTTGATTCACCTCTGATTTTACTTCTTGCGAGCATTTTTTTTTTCTTTCTTTCGTTTTTGGTTGTGTTTTTGTCATAAGATTGTAGTCTTCACAATCCCGCTTGTTTTGTGCTATCTTAGAGGTCGACCGGGTTTGCCTAGCTCAGGTTATAGAAGTTTAAAGCATCCTGCTAGCGGGTTTTTTCTGACAGATTGCACGTCTTGATCAAAAGTCTTTAAAAGTGGATTTTTTCTTGTCAACTGCACAAAGTAGGAATTGTTTTTATATATAGAGTGGATTTAGTATCCCACTTTCAAATTTCACAGCATTCTGAGAAGTTTTGCTTATTGTTTTAATGATAGCGGGCTTTTAAAACTTGTCTGCACATCAGATCATTTAAAAACATAAGGTTGCATATAATAGATTATATGTCTTTTTCAATTAGTAGGAATTTTATATATATTTGCGTTTTTAATCATGCATATATCATTTAAAGTCTTACATTTTATCTCATAAGAGTGAGGGTGGGCTTTTTGGGAGAGATTACATTTATGTTTCAAGTCACTCAGCATATGTGATTTGTTTGCTTATGTAAAATCTTTTAAAAAAAATTTGTTTTCCTCTAACTTAAGTTGATAATGGAGTTTTTTTTTAAAGATTGCATATATGTTATTCAAATTTCAATATGTCAATATACTTTTAAAAACCCATTTTCATTCCTAAAAAGTGCATGGTGGCGATTTTTTAATCAATCGCATATATCTTTTAAAAGATATATGCTATATGTTTTTTTTCTTTTTAGACTCCAGCGCTATTTTTTGGATGACTTGCATATAACTCAGAAGCTTATGAATATGCAAAAACCTATGTCAAGTGTTTAAAACAAAAACTGTGGTTTAACGTTAAGTCTACAGCGTCGAATTTTGAGTAGTTTGCATATGATTTTTAAAGATGTTTTGCATGTGTAAAGTTCTTCCAAAAGTTCGTTTTTCTCTTAAAAGATTGGAGGGCGTCGAATTTTATTATGATTGCATATCGCTTTAAGAGTAAAAATGCCAAAGACCTTTCAAAATGCATTTTGTTTCCACTTAAAGAGAAGGGCGCCGTTTTTGGAGGAATACACATGTATTTTGAAAGCATTTTTATATGTTATATGGTTCTTAAAACCCGTTTGGAGGCTGCAAAATAAATGGTGACGTTTTTACATGAATTACATTAAAAACGTGAGTTTCATTTCCATCCATAGCTTCGTTTTGGGGTTGAAAGCCCTCTAGGGTAACTATGGTGCAAAAATCGTCATTCTCAGCAAGATTTTACTCCATAGCAAGCTGCGGTTTTCCTCTAGAAGCTCGTCCATAGCATCCAACATCACTTTCAGCTTGTGTTTGGCATTGAGCAAATTGTGTTTAAATATTTGCAAATCCTCCAACATCTACAGGTTTGAATCTTTCAAATCGGTTGCTATTTTAATGCATTTTTGTTCTCTATATTGCCCATTTGTCAAGAATATCATATTGACTCATGAAAATGAGGATTTGGCAAGAAGGATTTATCAAACTCTTTGGCTAAAAGACTTCTAAACTTGGGATTATTTCTAAATTCGAAAATCCTTGGATTGTTTTCAGAATTACTCCATAATTAGAAGACTTATCCTTCTTTGCATTTCTCAAAGGAAGGAAAGAGGTTCTTGCATTTTCTCATTGTTTTTCTTGTATATGCAATTCCTTCATTTCATTTCCAGATTTGCATTCTTTTTAGTTTTGATTTTTAAATTCTTCTCTCTTCTGTCTTCATTTCTTTAAGATGCATATGCAAAGAATTCATCTATCTTGCATATGCAGTCGGGACTAAAAACCTCATTCTTGATGTAAGATATTTCAAAAAGAAAGGAAAAAGATCCAAGTCATGCCTCATATGCAAGATGCAACAAAAAGCCCACCATACATATGACATGTTCATTCATGAGCAAAAGCACTTTCCCAATCTCCTTGTTAAAAATTTAGACTTGCTGTCCGCATACGTGCAGTGCTCCAGAAAAACCTCATTTTTTGTCTTTCTTCCACTCACTTGTAAGATACATCAAGTTTGTTCTTCCCCTCAATGATGCAAGCTCCTATTGCAAGTTGAAGAAAGATCTTCTCATGTTCTTCCCATGACACAAAGATACAAAACAAGAACAAGCATAATGAGCACATAGAATACTTTCAAGACTGAAACAGAGAGACACAAAGATGCTTCCTAGCAATCACCACTATGATGCAGAGCAATCAAAGATGCAGTTTCATATTCCGGTTCTAGATACTTTCACCAAACCTGAACACATCACTCATTAGGTATTCTGTAGCAACATGAAGAACGACAAAGGATAATGCAAATAGATGTCGTGTCTTGTCAGACACATATGCTTTCATTATGCATTTTGTAAATTTGTAATTGACAGATTACATGCAATGTAAGAACAAGATGTAAATTGCATGCGATAGTATCATGTGCAAAGTAGTCTCATGTAATCATGCTGCAAGTACATTAGGTCCTACATCGTTGAATAAGTCAAAGTTAGTTAGTTAGGGGTAATGATAGAATAAGTGAAAGTGGTTAAGGGTTTCCCCTTTCTTCTCCACTTTTCTCTCTCCTCTTTTTTCTATATAAAGGAGGGAGCTCATTGTAAATATTATCTTTTGTTGTGTGCAAGTAAACTATTGGCAAAACTCTTGAGTTCTGAAGACTTTGTGTTTCATTGTAAAAGAGTTGAGCATTGAATAAAGGAAATAGAGATTGACTGACTTTGAGTTGTTGTCTTGACCATTAATGGATGTATTCTTATGTTGCGTTCGTTGATCCTTGTTCAAATAAAATAGTTATCTTGCTTATATCACTGGAACAGTTTAATTCTAGTTTTTAGAAGACTTTGTGCTTCAGGAGATCGGGGTTACTATAGAGAGTAGTGGCTGAAACATTTCAAAGTTGAAGACTTTGGGCTTCAGTGTTGGAATCTTAAATCGATTAGAGGGTGTTCAAGGGAAGACTTTGAGATTTCTTGTACATCCGAAATTAGAGTGATTATTTGAAGTAAGGATAAGAGACTTTGAGCTCTTATATTATTTCATCTTTAGATAAAATCAACCCTTGTCTTAAGAAGGGAGCCTCCCCTATTGCTGAGAGGAGAGAGCAATCTCACATACTGCTACCTAAAAGAAACATTTTGCCAAGTTGTAGTCTTAGTGACTCGCAAAATATTTAGCCAACAACATTATCGTGATCCTTGACTCAGCCGACTACGATAATATACAAACTGTTGTTGTTCACATGTCTCAGCCATGTCATTGTCTCTTGTTTCAAATTATTTATCTCTGTGCAAATAGCTTGTTGACTGTGGGCGCTAATATTGGTTATTGATATCCTTATACTTCACAATACCCTCAATTTTATTGTTCTCCGTAAGAATCAATATCAGTTTAGTGGTAATTTGCTATGACTTGGTAAATAATTTTCAATCTTTAATTAAAATTTATTTTAATCGTATCTTTTTAATCTCCCAAATTGTAGATATTACACTGAATTCTTAGAATGATCTTGATTTGAATTTGCACCTATTCAAGAGAAAGAAAAATAATTCAAAGAAGTAGTGCTGATCTATTTCATTTGCTGCTTTTATGACTGATTTGCCCTTAGATATGGCCTTTAGTTCATATCAAAACTTTTAATCTGATCTTGGAAGGGCTGAATAGGGCTGAATAATGATACAAGGAAGAAGTTATAATGGATAAGTATAAGAATTACAAAATAAACCATGGCATACTTAGTAAACTTTTAACTATTAATGCAATTTTCCCTTGTCTAGCACGCGTTGTATGATGTTGTCGTTAGCGTATTTCTCCATGGTCCGATAGGCTAACCAAGACTTTTAAGGGATCTTGATGATATTTGGCCTAGGCAATATTAGTTACAGGCGATTCCGAGGTGTTTTGAGGCAGTTTCAGGGATACTTACTATTTATAGTAAGTCATCCTAGACATGGTTTGGACCTTCAGTGGCAGTGACATGTAGATGGTAAATGTTTAATATCGACAAATGATTTATTTATCATTGATATAATCTATTGTGCATTTATAAAGTTAGTTTATAAAGTTAAATTTAAATATTTAACTTTATTAATGCTAAGTCTATAGTTGTGGGAAATATTTAATTAAACGAGTTCCCTTTTATTTAATAACACATTGGAGATATAAAATGTTTAGGGACTTAAGATTAAAGGAAAAAGCATTGCGGAAAAATAAGGATCATGATAAAATAGGGGGGAAAAAAGTAAGAATTGTGATAAAATAAGGAAAAAACAAAATCCTGAAAAAATAGGAAAAGGTAAAAAGTGATTTTGTTTATCCACATGGGCAAGGTGAGTGAATGAGCTCATATGACAGCATTATAAAAGAGATTCAAGGGGGCTCTTTCAACATGCTTGGTTTTTATTCTCTTGGAGAATTTGGGAGCTTTGGCTTTCAACAGGTTTGAGGACGGAAACCCTCAAGCTTGGAGGCAGTGGACGGAAACCCATTGTTAGTTGGAGATATTATTCAGGTATCTCACTTGTGCTTCAAATTTATGGAAAGAAGGTATTGGTGTTGTAAGGTATGAAATAATACTTCACAGTCCATTATTATTAGATTGAGGAGTTCAAACTTACAACAGAATTTGTGAGAAGTGTTGTGAAGAGTTTGAGTAATATATATGTTGCCATAGATATTTCCAGCTGCACTGCTATTGCTGGTAATAAATATAAATCAGTTTCATGAACTGATGATTGTTGTATAAGTATAAGAAACTCAGATCAACATTGAGAAGTCTGAGGGTAACTTGCAACTGAGAGCTTTAATTGTATATAGCTTGGGCTTTGGAGTTTCAAACCGTATGGTAGCTGGCTGAAGCACTCACACTTGACTGGTTATTTATATTTGCAGAAGTTATATCTCTCCATTGGCATTTCGAACAAGTGTTGGAGCATAAATAAGGAAGTTTAACGTGGAATGCATATGTTGCTGGGTGTTACCTCAGTGATACAACATTGAATACAGATTTATATACATTGTTGAAGATACAAAACTATAACACAGAAGGGAATTATATCAGAGGTTGCTGTGACTATTAGAAAGCTTGCATTCAATCATGAAATCAAAGTTTTGGGCTGCGCATGGGTATGTTGAATGAACAGTCCGTTGTTTAATAAATATATATTAATGAAATTATATATATATATATATATATATATATATATATATTACTTCATTAATATATTTGATTTTCTATGTATTGTGCAACCCATTTAATTGGTTGGGAATAAGTTGTCTTGTTGGTAAATCTGAATGTGGTATCATTTCAGTTATTAGTTATCAACAATTTTGTATCATGTTTATGGTTCACTGTCACAACTGTTGGTTCATGATCAAACAAGTAAACACAAAAAAATCAGAACAAGGGTAACCATTACAGTGGTATCAAAGTAGGTGTGTCCTGCCATCCTCAATGGTCTAGTAAGAAAGATGAAGACAATGACAGATCATAAAAGTGATTTTTTCTCAAAGGAATTTAATGACATTTAATGGTGATCATCTACAGGGCTTGCGGAAAGAAAAGGAAATAGGGAATTGGCTCTATGCAGTTGGATTACAATTCGAGTCCATGAAATTTTTGGATGGTGTTCTCTCTAAGTTGGAAGAATTAGATTCATATTTGTCCAAAGTAGACCAGTCAAATTGGAGGCTTCTAAATTGGGCTTTGCACCCCTCAATGCTTGCTTTGGTCTAGCACAGGTTATTGGAACATCCTTGTGAAGAGGTGAGACTTGCAGTTGCTTCTTGTCACAGTGAAATCATAAGGATAACAGCTCCTGTTGCACCCTATAATGATGACATATTGAAGAGGGTTTTACAACTGATTGTGGAGAGCCTACATGGGTTACATGTTGTCAAAACCCTTACTTTTGGTAAGAGGGCTAAGATTTTAAAAATTATGGAAAGGACTAGATCATTTATCATTATGGTGGATCTCAAATGTGATAATTTGATTCTTCAAATGTTTCATTGGTTTTTAACCGAAATCAGGAAACATCATTCAAACAATGTGAGAGCTTGTATGTGTTAAAGTTTTGATTAGATTTGTGTGTATAATTTATTTCTTTAATATGCTGGTACATATATTCAATGTAGATATAATCAAACTCTACACAATTCGATATTATAAACAATTGCTGTTATGTCTCACAAGAATATCACTGAATTCTTTATGTCAATATTGATCTACAATTATTGATATTCAATATTGAATCTCTCTTTTCAATATTGATATCAATATCAATGACTTTGTTGCTGTTAATATAAACTCAAACTGATACGTATTGAAGACTGTATTTGCTATTCACCGATTCCACAAGAATATTGCTGAGATGAATATTAATATCGATCTGCAGTTATCGATATTGTCTTTCGATATTTCTCTGCACTATTCATTCATTGTTATTGCTATGTTTCAACACAATGTTTTTCTATAATGTTGTTGCTCAATATAGTTGGATATATTTGCCAACTTATCTCCAATATTATCGCTGATATGATATGAATGTTCTTAATTCAAATGGATCAGAATTTGTTTGATATATATATATCAATGTCTTTTGGCTTGCACTAATGATTTCGGTACATTCCAAATGAATTGATATCAACCCGATGTATATATCATGTGAGGAGGCATGTCTTCAAAGAGACATGCCTCCATGTGAATTCCATTCACGTGGAGTCATGCCTCTTTGAAGAGGCATGCTCCTCTCCAATAGATCGGCTGCTTATAGACAACAATTAAGACTTAATCAATTTCCATGCTTAACACATAATTAGTTAATACTAAATCGATTTCCATAATCGATATTAGTTATGATTAACATATGATCATAATCGATTCACAATCAGATTCAATACATTAGTTGATTCACATAATCGATTGCTCTTGATCGATCCATTTGATCATTCAATCAATAACGTAAAAGATCGGTGGTTTGCAATGACAAATATAATCATCTTCAGAATTACACGATTTATATAGTGACCATAATCGTGTATATATATATATTTAATTATATATTCATATATATCATTAAATATATATATATACATGATTATTTATAATCATGTTATGATTAATGTGATCAAACCAAATACATAGGTCAGTATATATGAAAAGGATAGTTATGAAATATTCACTTATCCATTTGATTTCATCAGTTAGATTTATCTGAGCGAAGCTACAAACATTAACACTCCCTCTTAGTTAGGGAAGATTAAATCTATCCAAAAATGAAACACAAAAAGTCCATTATTGCGCAAAAGAAAAAGATATCACCTCACCGTGATATCTGGAGATATGGCATGAGGAAGAATATAAAGTCACATGATATTCACCATAACTCTCAACAATATCCGTAAGTATGATTTGTGCACTGGCATCACGTCTCATGATGCCTACCATATGGATATTTGATCATGGCATATGCACGGATATTAAGTCACATAATATCCACCATGATTATCTCTTGAAAAGTCATTATGGTTTATCTTATGATATCAAGTCTCATGATATCTACGATAATGTCCTAAGAGATATTAACTTTCATGACATGTCCACGGATATCACGTCTCATGATATCCATCGTGATAGTGAAGTTGATCATTGTTAAGTCGTCACCTTACAATATCAACCAATTACAAGTGTTCATCATTGAAAAGTCGTCACCTTTCAACGATATACACAGGGGGCCCATAAGCCAATAAAGTCATGGAGTCACGCACATGACATCTACCATGAACCATATCAGGGGGTGGATCCACCATGGCTACTCCCAGAGGGTGGAACAAGGCTTTCACTTTAAACTTCTTTCTCATAGAGAAGAATCCAATAAAGTACATTTCAAGAAATCATTGATGCTAAGACTCCCTCTTAGCAAGGGTTTCGTTCTCCACAACTCCAAGCTAGTCTCAAAATGTACAAACTTTAGGAGACTTGTTGAGAATATCGACTGTCCGTTCTTCAGTGATAATGTACCTTGTCTAAATACTAAAGAAACCATCTCTCCATGGTCTACTCCCTCTGAATCACTATGATCAAAATCCTCAAAGATCAATTTGGCAGATCCTCTAGGAGCTCCCTATGTTACAGAAGCATACATGGTCTTAATCATGAAAATGCCTTGCTCCAAGAGACTCATCATTTGGTACATGATCATTTACACCATGTTAAAATTTTGATCACAACATTATTTGTAGGAGTAGTTTCTCGTACACAAATGTACTTGTCTGATTCCATAGTAACATGAGTGAATGTAATAAACTGTGGATTTATCCCCAGGCTTGGCAACACCAAACATTCATGATAATGTGGCTTCCATCTGAAGCTCCAAGTACATGCATCAACCTCTTGACCTTCTTGTCCAAGGTTGCGTTAGATGAAATGCCAGACTTCTTCTGAATGTGATATCAACCTTCTGACCTCCTCGTCCAAGGTTGCCTTTGATAGATTGTCAGACTCCCTCTGAATCTGATGTCCATCTTCAGTTCAGTTCCATAACTGCAAGTATCAAGTTTACTTTCCCTTGAATGCAATTTTTTATGCTTCTTGGTTTTTCCTGAAGGCATTCCAAAGAGAGATTACAAATAGTTGATAAAGCTAAGTTATGTCGAAGGGAAATACCAAACATAGAAGCACACAAGATTTGTCATCCTAGTGTTATAGCATGAACTAATGAACATTTTTCAAGGGTATGAAATACTTATCTCTTATGTTGGTACATCATAGAGCTAGTCCTGAGCTGGGTCAGAAGACTTTCGTAAGGTTCTTTCTTTGCTACCTTGCTGGTTCCAAGCAAAGCACCAATAATGTCACAACCATGTATTGCATATCTACTATTTGCTCCTTGATTGCTACAGTTTCTTGGTCACTAGAGAAGTCATCTCGACATGATCTTCTCCCTCTGAACTAATATAATCCTCGATAGTCAATGTAAACAAATCGTCTAGTTGCTTCATCTGTCACATAAGGATACCCTTCTTACACGATCCCAATCATAGAAGATATCTTTCTCCAAAAGACTCACATCATCTAGCATGATCCATATATGACATGAAATTAATAGATCCAACCTTTGTTCCTTGACATTGAACATCCTTTGCAAACACACAACATGATCGGATCATCATACACATCCCATTATGCAGTGCACATCACATATCGGAGAACACATATTTCCTTCGTGTATCATACTTCCAGATTGGTATATGTAGAGGTCGTATTCATAGACATTCGAAGGTCATACACAATTTAAATTGAGCATACATTCCAATTTGTAATTCATTACTTCATTCAAGCATGAACTTGAACCATTCTTCAGCATGAGAAGTTATGTTGCAATATCCCTTCCGAGTCGCTACATACTCTGTGATCATTCCAATGGGAATTTGATGCATATTGGTACTCAATAATACAACCGCAGGCTGAACAACATCCACGTCTTTCAATATATGTTCATGGTGACAAGTGATAATTACATATATTGTTCCTTCATATGTGATTCATTTCTGCTTATATAATCTGATAAGATCTTCCTTAGACTGACTTTGAAGATCTACCTTCAAGCTGTTAGGCTTTATAGAAGGAACCTGTCTCTGATACCATGTTAAAGTTTTGATAAGATGTGTGTATAATTTATTTCTTTAATATGCTGGTACATATATTCAATGTAGATATAATCAAGCTCTACACAGTTCGATATTATAAACAATTGATGTTATGTCTCACAAGAATATCACTGAATTCTTTATGTCAATATATCTACAATTATTGATATTCATTATTGAATCTCTCTTTTCAATATTGATATCAATATCAATATGACTTTGTGGCTGTTAATATAAACTCAAACTGATAGGTATTGAAGACTGTATTTACTAGTCACCGATTCCACAAAAATATTTTGCTGAGATGAATATTAATATCAATCTGCAGTTATCGATATTTCTTTGCACTATTCATTCGCTGTTATTGCTATGTTTCAACACTCAATGGTTTTCTATAATGTTGTTGCTCAATATAGTTGGATATATTTGCCAACTTATCTCCAATATTATCGCTGATATGATATGAATGTTCTTAATTCAAATGGATCAGAATTTGTCTGATATATATATCGACGTCTTTTGGCTTGCACTAATGATTTCGGTACATTCCAAATGAATTGATATCAACCTGATGTATATATCATATGAGGAGGCATGTCTTCAAAGAGACATGCCTCCACGTGAATTCCATTCATGTGGAGTCATGCCTCTCTGAAGAGGCATGCTCTTCTCCAATTGATCGGCTGTTTATAAACAACGATTAAGACTTAATTGATTTCCATGCTTAATACATAATTAGTTAATGCTAAATCAATTTCCAGAATCGATATTAGTTATTATTAACATATGATCATAATCGATTCATAATTAGATTCAATATATTAGTTGATTCACATAATCGATTGCTCTTGATCGATCCAAGGCATGATCAATCCATTTGATCATTCGATCAATAATATAAAAGATCCGTAGTTTGCAATGACAAATATAATCTTCAGAATTACACGATTTATATAATGACCATAATCATGTATATATTTTATTTAATTATATATCCATATATATCATTAAATATATATACATGATTATTCATAATCATGTTGTGATTAATATGATCAAGGCAAATACGTAGATCAGTATATATGAAAAGGATAGATATCAAATGTTCACTTATCTATTTGATTTCATTAGTTAGATTTATCTGACCGAAGCTACAAACATTAATAGTATGCAAACTATTATGTCTTTAATTTTGGATGAGGATGATGATGTCAGTAAGTAGTTACAACTATATGTGTTAGCCATTTGGAGAAAGAAGCATAACATCTCACCTATGGCTTATGAGTTCTCAAAATGTTTGATTGAGTAGAAAATTGAAAGGTTCAAGAAACAAATGACTGTATATAAACTTATCTTTATGGGCTTACAGGTTGCAGGGTCTCCCCAAAAAAGTAAGAACCAAATGAGGAAAGAGCAGATTTGTTTCACGTCAGAATGTGATGTCCCCCTTTTTTGCAGGTGTTAGGGACATGGCATTGTTAGGCCATCACTATGACCCTCGTGGACTAATGGATTGATTTGGGGGTCTCTGGTTGAGAACTTGCTATTTATAGTAAGTCTATTTTTGTTAGTTTCTAATTGTGACAGGATGTCCAGACAATAGACTTGGCTTGGAAACTTATCTTTTTGGGTTGATTATAATTAATTAATTAAGTTCAACTTAATTAATTATTATGTTGGAGCTTATATTATGAAGTCAAGTCATTAAATATTAATGATTGCTTTATTATCTTATGTTTGGACATCAAATTTGGAGGGAGATATAATTTAGTATTGTATTTCAAATGTTCAAACTTTCAAATGTTTTAAAAGCATGGCGCTTTTAAGTTATGAAGAGTGTGTGGAGGAAGCTTTGTATTCGAAAGCTTCATGGAGAAGTTGGTTTGCCTTATGAGGATTTTGAACTTCATTTTTGATCATCATTGAAACTATGTTAAAAAAAATTGCTTGGAGTCCTTTGAGAGTCGAGGGTTTGCAAAACCAGTGGGAGAATTGATAATTCTTTCAGCTAATCCACTTTGAGTGGGTTTTCCATATGCCTGCGAATTGTGTGTATGATTCCGATCAGCATTGTGGATTTATTGGAGCTTAATCAACTTGGAATTCGATGCCATTATAGAGGAAAGATGCTGGAGCAGGTTTGATGTTATCACAAAAGACTGCGATTTGTTTAGTAATTGGCGTGAGCATTTTCAGTAGCAGCCGCCAATCTTTTCCTTAGCCGCGGCCAAGTTCGAGCAGCATGGAGACAATAAACATGTTTCATTAATGCATGCTTACATCAATTTGCTATTGCAAATGAATCGTATTTGCATTGTGTAGTTTCAACTTCAGCTTCAATAAGAATCTACAGAGACTTGTGATATTATATTCGCATAAAGAGTTTAGCTAAATTTGTTTTTGCAAATCGTAATTTTCTTATGTGGGAAAAACCAAAAAAAAGTATATATATCAAAACAACAAAAAAAATATAGAATCCAAACCATTTGCAGTTAAATTCAGTGTTAGAGACCAGACAGGCTTCTTATACAGAAGGCTTGGACACTTTCTCATATTTGTGGAATTAATAAGGAAGAAGATATATTGCAGCCAAGTGGTAATGAGGGCATAGATACAAATGAGAATGGTGCCATGACTCATGAGGAGCAAGCTAAAACTACAGCTTTGAATAAGCCTATTACAGGGCATGAGGAAAGTAGAAAGGATAATGGTGTGCAATCAACTAAGGTTGATAATATGGAGGAAATGCATGTGTCTATTACAAGTTTTCTTTAGAATAATCTTTTGAACGAGGAAGCTGAGTTTAAGGATGAAATTGATACTTCATATGCATCCATCGATGAAAATATTTTTGAAGATAAGTCGGCCAAGGAAGTTTTGTCTTGTGATGAAGAGAATAGGTTCCAACATATTGAATCAATTGTTGCTTCAGGTAAAGGTTACACAAGTTTCTTTGTAGGTAATTTGGAGATTATGCTTGACAGACTGAGAAAGGTAACGACTTCTTTTGATGATCCTATGAGTAATGTTATTGCTACCCCACCTTCTCCACATGATAATAATGGTGATTCTATGATTGGTTCTAATGTTGCCTTAGTACTATATCAACGAGAGTGCAAAGAAGATATCATAGAAGAAGTCTTCTGTGAGAGCCAAGTCCTTCAAACTAATTCAGTTACTTCATCTTATGAATCTATTGTTGTTCATAAACTTGTTAAGCAACATAAATTGGAGAACCAACTGAAGGTAAATGAAGATAAGATAGTTGCAATGTTAACACATTTTGATGACATGCACAAGTTGGTTGAAGGTCACCTTTGGAAGGGACAACTTGAGAGAAGACAAAACGGGGGTGAAGAATCTTCCTACGCTGATTTACAAGTGATCAAAGCAAGTATGGAAACTATGAAATAAAATTATTTGCTCTTACTTTTAGATCGAGACCACCACCTTAATCTTGCAAAAATTTATTTAGAATCATTGTATAGTAAAGAAGAAGTTGACAATCTCACCTATGACCTTGTGGATACTAAGGATACCTTGGAAGCTACTCGAGAGGCTTTACAAACAATAGAAAATCAGATTGGCAAGCTTAACTTACAACTGAGTTTGGCACAATCTCAACTAGAAAATCAGTCTTCTATGACAGCCACATTAGAAAGGACAACCACCATTGATGAGCAACCAATGTTTGAAGAAGATTTGATTTAACATTATGAAGATTCTATGAAAGAATTTGTATCAAATGCCAATTTGTTGATGGTGAAGAACAGTCCTTATGCACTCGTTTGTCATAAGATGTCGAATATGAATTTTTAGGTTGACATAGATTTGGAAAATGACTTTGCATATGCTCATGATTGCAAGCCTAAGCATGAGGATGTCTTCTTTGTTTCAAATTTCTCACAAGGTATGAACTTCCCTTGTTACTTGAAGATTGGCATTAAGGAGCATGAGGTATACAAAGTTCTTGTTTGCATGGATATACCAAGAAGTTTGAATGAACATGGCAGTCATAGCACTGAAGAGTTGATAGTTAAATGGTTAGCAAATGATCACACTCTCTCTATTCGATAAGAATGTATTATATTTGTTGCATGAGCCATATTTAAGAAACCTGCAACCAATTGGGAATGAATTTTCAGATTTGGTCCCTTGGCTTCCATCTCACATTTCAATGTATAAAAGTTCTATGATGCTAATCAATGAATTTTCAGATCATGCAGTGATGATAACAACTGGTTGTATAAATTTGAGTGCACTTGATGATCTCTACAACACTTGGGAATTAGATGTTGATGAGAACTTACCAGTCCTTGAGAGCAAAGGTTTCGGGAAGTGAGTATAAATAAGTGTTGCTGCGGAAAATTGTGAAGAGATGTGTGTGATTAATTTTGGAGATATGCTGAAAATAACTCTTCATTTCATGCTAAGTATGCTAATGACATAAGAGATTCAGGTACATACATGATTGACAGGTTTGCATATAATAGAAGAGTTTCAGTTTATGATTATATCAGAGTGGCACAACGTCAACATGGTGGTTCCTTTTTGAGGTTGATTGGGTACCTTGGGATCACTTGGCTTTGTAGTTCAATAGTTAAGGATGAGGAAGCCAATGTCGGCTTACGGGGGTTTGTTCCCATGGTGTTCCAATTTAGTTTTCTGGGAGAGTGGTTTCTTGAGGAGTTGACAAAGATGGAGCAGTATTTGATTGCTCTACTTAATAGTTGTTATCAAGAGGTCTCTTGTGTTGGCATCTAGCAGGGCAGTGCTTTTAGTTGTCGGTGCTATAGATCTCATAGGTTGGCTTGGGAATCTGGGATCATACTCAATTTCACTTTTGTTCAGCATAGTGATCTTGGGACAACATTAGAATTGCTCGAGGATGAGAAATTTTGGGAAGGGCGGACTGTAATGTTCCCTCTTCTAGCATACGTTGTATGGGGTTGTTAGATTATTTCTCCATGGTCCTGTAGGCTAACCGGGACTTTTAAGGGATCTTGATGATATTTGGCCTAGATAATTTCAGTTTCAGGTGATTCTGAGATGTTTTGAGGTAGTTTCAGGCATACTATTTATAGTAAGTCATTCTGGATGTGGTTGGGACCTCCATTGGCAATGACATGTCGATGGTAAATGTTTAATATCGACAGAGGATTTATTTATCATTGATATGATTTATTGTGCATTAATAAAGTTAGTTTATAAAGTTAAATTTAAATATTTAACTTTATTAATTAAGTCTATAGTCGTGGGAAATATTTAATTAAAAGAGTTCTCCTATATTTAATAACAGATTGGATATATAAAATATTTGGGGGCTTAAGGTTAAAGGAAAAAGTATTGTGGATAGGGATTGCGATAAAATAGGGGGAAAAGCAATCGCAGAAAAATAGGAATCACGATAAAATAGGGGAAAAGGCAAATTCTCGAAAAAACAGGAAAAGACAAAAAGTGATTTTGTTTATACACATGGGCAAGGTGAGTGAATGAGCTCTTATAAGAGCATTATAAAAGAGATTCAAGGGCTCTCTTTCAGCATCCTTGGTTTATTATTTTGAATTTTCTCTTGGAGAATTTGGGAGCTTTGGCTTTCATCAAATTTGAGGACGGAAATCCTCGAGCTTGGAAAGCAGTGGATGGAAACCCATTGTTAGTTGGAGATATTATCCAGGTATCTCACTTGTGTTTCAAATTTCTGAAAAGAAGGTACTGCTGTTGTAAGGTATGAAATAATACTTCACAGTCCATATTTATCAGATGAGTTCAAATTCACAGCAGAACACGTGAGAAGTGTTGTGAAGAGTTTGAGTAATATTTAATGCTTCCATAGACATTTCCAGCTGCACTGCTATTGCTGGTAACAAATATAAATCAGTTTCATGAACTTATGATTGTTTTACAAGTATGAGAAACCCAGGTCAGCATTGAGAAGTCTGAGGGTAACTTTTAGTTAAGAGCTTTATCTATATACAACTCAAATCCTAGGCTTTGGAGTTTCAATCCATATGGTTGCTGGCTGAAGCACTCACACTTGACTGGCTATTTATATCTATAGAAGTTATATCTCTCAATCAGCATTTTGAACAGGTGTTGAAGCAATAATGAGGGAGTTTAACATGGAATGCATATGTTGCTGGGCGTTACCTCAGTGATACAACATTGAATGCAGATTTATAGACATTGTTGAAGATACAAAACTATAACGCAGAAGGGAATTATATCAGAGGTTGCCGTGACTATTAAGAAGCTTGCATTCAATCATGAAATCAAAGTTTTGGGCAGCGCATGGTTATGTTGAATGAACAATCTATTGTATATATATATATATTATTTCATTAAAATATCTGATTTTCTGTGTTTTGTGCAACCTATCAAATTGGTTGGGAATAAGTTGTCTTGTTGGTAAATCTGAGAGTGCTATCATTTCATTTATTAGTTATCACTTATCAGCAATTTTGCATTCTGTATATGGTTCACTGTCACAACTTTTGGTTATAATCAAACAAGTAAATACAAAAAAATCAGAACAAGGGTAACCATTACAACTAAACATTAAAAACATTGCAATGTTTTCAATGGACATTAACAAAGGTGGGTAGAGGTTTGGGGTTGAGGGATAGCACCCCTTGCGGGGTCCTTACTTATCCTGAAACTTAGGAGTGATTTGAAATAAGCTTTATAAGTTTTTTTGTGAGTGCTTGGGGTTTGGGTGGAGCCCATAGACCATTATGGTCGAAGTTTGTAGCACATAGGTTGAAAACTTTGAAGTTTTAAAAATTCTTGGCTTTTTCATTTTCTTGCGACGGGGGATGTCTAGAAGTCTTGGTGACAGTTGGGAGACTCCTCAGAGACACTACGACATCTTGGGGATGTCCGAGAGTCCTCAAGCTGTCCCCAAACTCTTGGACTGTATCAGAAATGTTGGACAGCAGGGGGTTGTCCCCTCCAAGTCCCCATGTCTCAGGATTGTCCCTACCTCAAAAACATGGGGATTTTGAGGTGGGGGAAGGGGTAGGGTGACACATCCCCACGAAATGCTGACTTCTAAGTGAAAACCACTAGCTATCGAAGCTCACAAGGAATAGGGAACGCTAGATGTTCTCATTTTTTATCAAGCATTAAGTTGCAGTTAATTTCACCAGAAAATCAAACATTTCAAACAGTGTGCTGGAAGAAAAGAGGGTTAAGAATCTTGACCTCGTATATCTGTAACTGTGCATATATTGTCATTCTTTGGCCTGTTGTGTTTTTTGGATGAAAACATTCTTTTTATGCAAACAAATTTTATTGAATTTCATTATTCTGTTTGCGTAAAATCTTTCTATATTGCACAGTTGGGAGAATGATTTACTAATCATGATTGCAGAAGAATATTTTTTATTTAGTAATCTGTCTATTGTGTTTGAGTTACATAACAATGCAACTAAGTCTGATGGCATATTCTTGATTGCAGGTTGATGCTATGCTTCAGAACCTAGAAAAAGAACTTGATGATGTTGATGCAAAAATTGGTGATCGGTGGCGAATATTAGACAGGTTAATATACTTGGAATCTTTATATAATGAAACATGCATTGTAGGATTCTGAATTCTGAAATGTTGTTTGTATTTTTCAAATTTATTGTTTTAATTTTTCTGGAGGTCCTTCTTAGTTAAACTATTATTAAGTCTAAGAAAGAAGTATCGGCATCTGATCGATTTTACTCAGTTGTCTTTTGATATCTACTGATTGGGCTAATAGGTTGTTCATAATGTCATATTAACTCTTTGGATAAGCCTTATCCTTTCTGGTATCTATGTTGTGAGATTTTGATATTTTCTAAACTAAAGGTCTTACATTGTCAATCTGTGACTGTATGAAATAATGGAAGTAACAAATTGTATTAATCTCCACAGATGACCAAAATGTGTCTATGGGACTTGAATGAATAGCCAATTACAATAACAAGGTGAGCCGATGATGGGCTCCATTGTCCGGAAGAAACAAAAAGATACAATCTAATAACAATGTTAAAATTAACTAGATGGGGCAAGCCTGAAGTGGGGCAAACCTTAACATACCAGGAAAGACTCATCTATTGCATTCCTTGCAAACAACCATGTGAACAGGTACATGTCGCTGAATAAGTTGAAGTTGATGGAGACCTTGACATCGAAAATAGAAGAAATTGGAGGACCGGGGTCCTCATCAATCACGATTAAATAACCACTTAAATATGATAATGAGCATAGGAGAATCACCCAGACTAAGTAAGCTTGGATGAATAAACCTAATTAGCATAAGACAGATTCAAAGATTGGCAATGTTCTGGACGAGGAATCACTATCTTGTCATTGACCTAAATCAAATTCAAATATTAGAATTCTTTTTTTCTTTTTATAGGTATTAGAATTGATGTTGAGGTGGTATCAATCCAAAATTTCCAACTGAGGAAACTAAACATATTGGAAGAATTTCATTCATGGGTTATGAAAAACCCTCAGCAGAACTGGGGAAACTAAGCATGTTAGAAGAATGTCTGTTTGGCTATGCAAAAAACCTCAGCTGCCAGGAAATAAAATGTGCCGATTGTTAATACTTAATACACAGACAAAAAATGACTAACCTTTGTCAATATTCGTCAAAAGAAGACCATAATTTTTGTATAAGATCTGTACAAAAGGCAGAAGATGGAGCTTAGACGCCTGTCTGTG
>MU226493.1:345443-426358 GCA_018584345.1 Thuja plicata
AAAAACTTGAAAACAAAAAAAATCAGACATTCAAATCAGAATTCAGAAATTCCAATCAGAACATTAAACCGCTGGTCAAAGATTCAAACATTGCAATTTCTTGGTATCCGGGATTGGGGATCTTTCAGGTTACAAGGGCTTCATTCGCCCAAGGACTACCTACGCACTTGCTTCCAAATGGGATTGAAGTCACACATAGTTCTCCTTACGATTTCCCTCAAGGTCACATACACATGTTTCCCCATAATGAAGGTTTTGTTAATGCTTCCCTTCAATTAACAATAATTATCATTAGTTAGGAAATTATAACTAAGTTCACCATTTAGTGACCTGTACTATAACACTTCCTTTTAAGGATATCAAGGTCTTGAATCAACCCATTATCACTCATTCAGCTTGAACATCCCTAGGTTCTTAAAAACATAGGGGATAGGCTTATTAATCGACTTGAAATTACCTTAGCTTACACTAGGAATCAATTCCATTCAAAGTTCACATAATAGTTTCAATATAGAGGTTCTTACACTCAAGGGATCAATTTATATCTTGTAGTCATCAAATGTGTCTTTCCCTCAATACCCAAATACCATTCTAGAATTATATAGCATGTCTTATTATTGCATTAAGATAGAAGGATAAAGTGACATTAAAGGAAGTTATTGCACCTATTACGAATAGAATAGAATTTCTCAAAAGATCACATAATTACATGTCTTGATCAAACTAGAATCACTAAACATTTTGGCATCTTAAAACAGGAACCCTAGATGCACCCACAGGAGATTCGTTTGAATAGATACAAAATATATGGTTTCTCTTAACATTTATGAATTTCAAGATAGTTTTCAAATATTAGAGTTTTATGTAGTTATGAAACTGACACAATGTCTGTTTGGCCTTTTATCTTTTCTTATTCTTATTTGTACTCTTTAAAGTTCTAGGTGCATTTTTTAATTTGAATTCATTGGAAGCCATTTCCTTGATGGTAAAATTTATCGTCTCTATGTTGCATGTTTCTTAAAGCTTTAGATTTCATGTGGTATAAGGCTACATGTGATATTATATATAATGGAAAGCTGACTGGTACATATTGCCAGAGATTATGATGGGAAGGTAACGGCAGAAGAATTAGCTTCAGCTGCTTTGTATCTCAAGGACACTTTAGGCCAGGAGCCAGTTCAGGATTTAATCAGCAATCTGGCAAAGGACAGAGGTATTCTTCTAAAACTTGAAAACAGAAGAAATGGTTACCTTTTTTCACAACATAGACAGTTAGTCTCAAAGAGATAGAAACAGTATCTATGTTTCATATTGGTGAAAGTCGTGTAGTATTTGGAAAAAGCTTGTATATCCATTTCTTTCAGTATTCCCCTTGTTGATTTTTTATTTTCTGCAGGTGTGTATATTTTTTCCTTGCCAAGATGAAGATTTGATCTTCCTTTATATATATTGGTGGTGCCCCTTCACCAAGGGTCACCACTCTTGGCCCAATTAATTAATTCAAATATTTATATTATATTATTATATAATATAATTACTTTATTATAACAATTATATTATTATATAATTATATCGCAGTAATAATATAATTATATTATCTCAATAATAATATAATAATTATATTATCACAACCTTTATGTTATCTATGTCGACCTGAAGGAATCCGACCATAGCTACGATAACATCAACACTTCCTCTTAGCTAGGGAGGAATCCTTCTCCATAACTTCTGGTTTGTCCTCTTGACACTAACATCAACACCCCTGTAGTCACATCCTTTCTGTTTTCAAGGGTTTCATGCAAATTAGCACATACCTGAGTTTCTTACATATATTTTTATCTATTTTCATTTTGATCAGTAAATGTGATGTTATGGTGTAATTAATAAGCATAAAAAATATTATTTTTATTGGATCCTGACTACATATATGTTTCATTTGTTAAATTTTTTAAATTGATCAGATGGAAAGATTCTTGTGGAGGATATTGTAAAGTTAGGAACCAGAACAGATGAAGGTGATATAATTGAAGAAATCCCAAAGAAGAAAGAAAAGGAACTACATCGGTGAGAAGCATCAGGTTTTGTATCTAAGTCAAAGATGGAGCTTTCCAGTTTAAATGAGATTAAACTTGTTACATTACACTTGTTCTACCTAAATATTCCTTAATCACTGTAGTTCTTCAAATGGCATATTCATTTTGACTCTCCTCTAAGATTCTTTTCCATTCTCTCTGAAACAAACTCAGTAATATCAGGTTTTGGAACTTGGAAATAAATTTCAATTTTGTTTTCAACTATGATAGACAGAAGATATCCAATTCTATTCTATCAAAACCCCAGTTTGTGGGTCATATTTTTTGTACTTAGATTCAAGATGCAAAAAAGAGGTGCTAGAAACAAGTTAGAGGTTGAAATATTATAAACGTATTTTTTGTATGGTTCAAGTAACAACCGTCACATCACTTCAATTTTTTTACATACAAAGTCTAGTGGGAGCTAATATTTTTTTGTGAAACTGACCTTTCGCATTTGCTTGGGATGTGAAAGATGACATCTTGGAGGATGAACATTGTAGAGTGACTGGTAGTGAAGGTTTGTTCATATTGTTTTTAATAATATGATCATTTTCTTAGTATGCGGGGAAGTTTTAATATTCTAATTGTCTTAGTGGCTCAATTACGTGTCTTTTGTTATAAGGTTATAGTATGAATTGATTCTTGAATTTCGTTATTTACCTATGTTCATTATGACAACCATAAACTTCATTCCATCACCCTCAGGAGAATTGTGATTGTGCAAATATGACACATCTCTTTGTGGTTAATGACATTTTTGAACCTGGATATCAGATAAGAATATTCAATGTAAAGCATTAGAACCCATGCATAAATCCCAGCAGAAAATAAAACACTGTTGTGTAATTGCTTGGTATTTGAACTTAACCACACCCCAACTAATCTTTTGTGTTTCTAGCCACTGCATAATAATCTTATTTAATTAGTAAAATTCAGCTTTGAAGTTTAAAATTTATGCTGTGAACATATTCAAAGAAAATTTTAATGGGTTTTCATTATCCATCCATGACAATTAAGTCTGCATACACATGGTAGAGAATTTTGTTTCTAGTTTGAATAATGTCTTGTCCTGTCAATTTGGGAAGCTAGGCCCTATGGATTTTTCTGGATGTTTTGGGTCTTTTTGGTGGAAGGATTTGGTTCGGAGTCAGATTTTCTAGCCTTAAGTATAAGTGGCAATGCCCCAGGTATGTGTTCCATAATGTCCTTTGGGCCTATTTTAGTTTCAACTTCTACAGTAACTCCTTCCAAGGTACCCTTGTTATGCAAGACCTCTTCAGCAAGCTTTCCAAGGTCAAGAACACTGTTTTTTAGCATATGATTTCTGTTCATCTTGGAGCCTCTGCAAAGGCTTTAAATGCACAGATAAAAATAATACAGTTAGAATATATTAGCATAGTAACTATAAACATCATTAGGAAACACAAAAACTAGCTTTAATCCAAACTAAAAAAACATTAAAGCACAGGAATAGTAAATTCTTCCTTTGTCCAGATTGGGAAACTTTCTTCACAGTTAATCCATCTATAGGAGTTGATATTTCATCTTTGTTTCCGCAATTGGTGTTGCCAGCTGATTGAACCTTGAAACGATACGGAGAATGATTGGCAGTCATTCTACCTTTGTTTTGAGTGGTCATGGGTGTAGAACAAATATGGCTTTGGAGTAAAATTCTTCTTTTATGGTTCCTAAAGGTGTAGTAAAAGCAATTTGTTGTTGGTTTTGGAAAGAAGGATTGCATATTTAGGAGTTGGGAACCTTCTCGTGGCTCTTGTAAGGCTATGCTTTCACGACAAGTCTAAATGAATCTTGAATGGGCGTTGATTCCAAGGTCTTCAACTAGAGTTGTAGAACCAAAGAAATAAGACAAGATACAACCCTACTAAACAAAATAGCCTCTTGTGGTAGAGAAAACAGAATAAAAATGTATGATTATGGAGGGTAAATTTATCTTGGTCAATGCAAAAAGCATACTTAGGTACCAATACAAAATATGTACAACTCCAAGAATGAAGAGAAAATGACACAGCTGCTGAAGACTTTCATATGAAACAAAAGGTTGCTGTCCATAACACACCCATATATCTATTTCAAAATACTAATCTGCCTTCAATTCATAGGAAATGACCCTTCTCAGACTAAAGGGAATTCAATTTCTTTTGTTTCTATGATGTACAGGAGCAAAGCCATTTGAGTTCAATTATTCAAACTATTACTGACGTACATGTTAATAAATCCAGTTTAAGCAAAGCACTAAAGAAAATTGGTAGAACAAAGTTTGGTATGTCAAAAGGTTGCATCTTCATATATTTCATTACATGTATACAGTAATCCACTTTGTTCTGCAACAATTGCTGTGTACAATGCAGTAGCAAGAATTATAATGATTATAATAAAGAATAGCACTTTTGACTATATTATTCCACAGGCAAACTAAAAAACTTGCAGGGGCTTAGCTAATTGTATTTTACACCTCTACAAAGTACAAATCATGTGGTTATACGACCGCTTTACACTATATTAGTTGCATATGACGACTACAAAGGCATTGATGCATTGTATAATTAACATTAAATAGAAATTGGAAATAAAATTTCCCCACTTCAGAATTAATTAAACTTTGATGATTTAACTGGAATTCCTTTTCAAGGCTCAGCTGTAGCAGTGGTCGTATAGGTGTATCTATCGACAAATAATACTTTTCTTCAAGGAATCCAACATGGATGAGAATTATGTACTAATAATTTGTTCCAGCAGGGATAATAAGAGAAGATTCTAATCTGCACCCATAATACAAATCTAAAACGCACAGGTTAGTTTCTTAAGAAATTTGATGGAATATATATGTTTTTTGATGGAATATATATGTTTTGTTTTTTGTTTAAGGTCAATGCTTTTGATTGAAGCTATGAACCAGAATGGGTTTTGAAAGGACCCCAAAAACTTTTACGACAAGAAAAATTACAATAAACAAGGAACAACAACCATCATAGAGATGAGCCAAAAAGATCCAAAACAAGCAACCGACAAATCGAGACAGTAGAGGCACTAAGCAAACACTTAAGGCGGTTTGAATCCAAACCTCACCAAAGGGCTTAAAAGAGGAATTTGATAGACAAGGGCTGTCCTATCTTCCTTGAAGAAAAAATATTCTCAAATGAAGGGCTCACAATCACATCTTCAAGTTTTCTCTTTTCCTTGTTTGTGGAAACCGCAAGCCTTACCAATGTGGTTTCCCCAATGGTTTCCAGCACCATCCCTTTGTATTGAGATTGATGGCACTGCTCGAGACATATTGACCTCAAGGGAAGGTCCAAGAGTTGAATCCTTTTGTAATTGCCCCATCTTGGAGTGCTCTTTATCCCGATGAAGATCTTGGCGCATCACAGGGAAGTGCCTAACTTTGTGGAAATGGTTCAACAAAGAAGTCTAATAATGAAGTTCTTGCTCCAAAACACCAAACTTGGAGCATAGATTAATACTGTTTGGCAACACTTTATCAATTTTGAATCAAACATGAAGTCTAACAAAAAGGAACCTTTTTCTAGATTTGTGACATTGTCAATGAGAACAAACTGACCAATATATTATGTATTGTTAGTGTTGATGTTTTAAATTGCTTCTTCTGAGACAATTCAAATTAGAATAGCATGTCAGATAAAATGTCTCGTAAAATTAGAAGGGAGAACTTTTTGACATCTAAATTACGTTAGAAATTATGCTATAGAAGACAAATATATACAATATATTTTGGAAAATTTTGTATGCATAAAATAATTATCAATAGATAAGAACTCTCGTTTTTAGAAAAAACAAGTGTTTAGGTATTAAAAATAGAAACTAGCTTACTTAAGATACACAATCGGCAACACTTTCTTATTAGTAAATATGTAGACAACAATTTGATGCAAACAAGGTTCTTAAAGAACAAAAAAATGTGGCATAAGGTGACGTGTCATCCCTAAATCAAACAGCTGATTCCTATACAAAGCTACAAAGTTTGATACTTTTATTATCAATTCAGTCAATGAAACCACAAACACAAGTAGCTAGGGCCAGTTATTTCAGTAGCATAGGTATGTCATCACCCAACAAAGTTGCGGTTTGTGCAATTACTGTAGGGCCTATCGTTCATTCTCATGTCTAAAACATGCATTCAAGCACAATTTTCTGTGATTTAGGATTAGTAATTATTTATTGGAAAGATTGAATTCAAATTAAGCGATTAGATTGGAAGTTAAGTGTGTCAAAGGTAGTATTTTTTTTTATCAATTTTTTTTGTTGAATAGTACAAGGCATAAGGTAAACTAAATTGCCACATTTTTATTGAAAAATAGTTTACTGATTAGATTACTACATTTTAAAATAAAACTAATTTAGTAACTGATTTAATTGTCTAACAATTATTTTTTATTAAACTTTTAAATTCAACTATTTTGTCACAATCTTCAATGTTTGATTAGATCTGATTTGCATAAAACTAATGTGGGGCATTATAAATCTAAATTGATTTTGCCATTACTAGCATATAATTCTCAGTTATTTGAAGGGCCATATTGCTAATCTTCATTTCCCATCATTAATTTGATTTCTAATTTATTGGTTGTGATTGGTTTTCAAAAAGTGATATGTGCTTATGCTTTAAAATGCCCATTTAGTTCATAATTCCTAAAATTTCTTTTTGAAATATTCTATCACTCTTGGGTTAGGTCAAGGACCTATTGGTAGGGACATTCTAATTTAAAACGTATGTTGTTACAATGTTGTTGGAGGGAAAAATTTATGTGCTGTCATGGTCTTTACACAAGCTGATAAAAGATAAGAACTATGTTGACAATATTATATAAATACTACGAGTCATATATCAAATAATTGTATATTTTGCATTTACAACTTAAAGTGAAAGAGAAGCATTCAAATTTCATACTAGATTTTATATTGGAATAGTCCTTGTTCTAAATGGTCATTAAGAATTTGGTTGTTACTTTTGAACTTAAATACTACATTTGCAATCTTCATTAATAAAATGAACAATGAATTCAAAACTTGTTTCGAATGCTTCAAGTTCTTGGATGATATTATGATTTACTCTATAAACTAAAAGGAGCGCAAGTTGCACCTCAAATTAATGCTGCAAACAAAGATTAACAAAGCATAACCTTTCTAGTAAATTGTTGTGGATTTCAAAAGGGTTCAACCCATAATTGAGTGTTCAACTTCAAGAAATGTGAATGAAGTTAAAAGAGGCTTTATTGATCTGACTGACTATTACCATAAATTCATGATTTTGTTTTTGGAAATGATTGTGTTTCCTATAAATTCCTTACAAAAGAAGGGCAAGCATTTTGAATGTTTCCTAGGTGAGGTAGTTTTTAATGAGCTAAAGAGGATGTTCCTAGTTTCTCCTATTCTCTTGATCCTTAACTCAAATGGCACAGTATGTATTGATGCCTCTTTGGAAGGATTAAGAGGCGTTCTAACTAAAATTGGTAAGTTCAATTTTATGAGTTATGCAAAATTAAAGATCATAAAGGATTTAAGCCATCAACAATTTAGAGTTGAATTTTGTCAAGAATGATTGAAAGCTATGGGGGAATTTTTTCATTAGTGAAAAGACTTTAAAAACTGAGTTACATGGATAACCAAGATAAGTGGAATGCACACCAATGCATGCATATAGTTATAATTGTATTAATTGTATTGTGACCTTGACCTTTGTATTTGATATATGAAGAGCAAATAAATTCATGTAGTGTTTGCCTTTAGTAATGTAAACACTAGGTTGTAATATCAGAATTATAGTTTGATTTATAAAAAATTCAGACAACAAAAAAAAGATCCTTTAAGCTTGAGGATGTGTAAATTATTAGGTGAAGAATTGGAGTAAGAAATCTAGTTGTTCATTTCATTGGGATAAACCAACAAGTTTTTTTGGGGATGTACTTACATTATTGAAACAAAAAAATTGAAAATAATTCTATTAGGGCTCACAAGGTCCTGAGCTTTGCATATTTATAGGCTAAGATGTCACATTTTTGTAAACAATAATTTTATTGGTCCAAGATGGCTTATTTGATTCATTTTGTGGCTAGGTCCTTGGAATGCTAGAATGTGGACACCCTAGTGGTCTATTATATCACCATGACTTTTTTTTTTATAGTAATAATTGGTTCATTTTTGGAATTTTGAGAAATTATGAAGCATGCTATTTTTTTTTGTGAGCAAGTTAACT
Organism: Thuja plicata; assembly: GCA_018584345.1. Classification (NCBI taxonomy): domain Eukaryota; kingdom Viridiplantae; phylum Streptophyta; class Pinopsida; order Cupressales; family Cupressaceae; genus Thuja; species Thuja plicata. The sequence continues at coordinate 353,751 of MU226493.1, forward strand.
AAATTTGCTCATTATATTGTTGACAAATTTCTTAACAATGTTATTTTTTTGTTAGCATATAAATTTCTTAATGAGGTCACAAGATTGCATGTAATTTTTATTTAATCATTTAAAATTGTGATTAAGTTTTTAATTTCAAATTTTGGACAGCTTTGATGGTAGAATTTGGTACTAAATTAAATTACAATTTTGTTTATCACCTATCAATTGATGGTTAAAGTGAACGGTAAATTAAATTCTTGAAATTTTAAGAATGCATGCAACGGACTAGCCTACTAGGTAGGAGGACTATATTCATGTAGTAGAACTCGTTTAAATTACGCCTAGTGTAGAGTAGGGAATTTTCTACCTTTAGGATATTGAGACCTTGGAGAAAAAAATGAACCTTACGCTACCTCACTTCTACTAGTGCTTTGGTGAGGTAGGGAGACTAATTAAACTAAAAAATAATTAAGCGACTAAATATACAAAGTAACAAATATCAAAATAACCAGATAATACATAAAGGTAAATGTAAATGTATTTAGATTGCAAAAAAAGGTTGGAAAGATGTACCTTTCTTCATGAAGTGGACAAAGGCTCAACCTTGTATGCCAATGCGTCGCGTGGACGTCTACATGCCACATTGTCATTCATATGGACAAAAAATAGGAAACACGCCAGATTCATTCTTGAGTGTTCCTCTTGCTCCATAAACATGTTCATTCACTACACACATAGATACAAAAAAATGTTGAGGTTGTATAGGGCTTGCTATAGCCAAACCTCTATTTTTGTGTTTCCATCCTCATGGACAACTAGAAAGATAGATTTGGAATAGAATTGATAAATGATAGCATAATAGAAACAAACCCTGCTTAATGGAGGAAAACCCCTATTACATGAGATTAAATGATAGTAATGATGCAATAGAAAAAAACCCCACTTAATGGAGGAAAACCCCTATTACACAAGATGAAATGCAAGTAGACAATAAATGCACTTAGAGGTATAGTAGACCGAATTGTATTGCAAAGCAATAGATATGAGAGATACGAGAGAAGAGATAGTGTTACATAGCATAGACCCCTCTCTTGAGATGATAGCTTGTAAGCGTAGATGACAATACTAAGTTGTTGTGTTATTGTGTGTAGATTTCGACACACTTTCATTGAGAAAGACAGAGCGAGAGTTAGAGTACTCCTCTATGTCAAAATGAATGAAAGTGGAGGGGTTTGCTTCTAAAAAATGGGCGGGAGTAGCCATTTCAAATGCATCCAAGTGAAGGGACGTGCCAAAGGCGACCTGATACAAAATATGCTCTTTTTGAATTCAATTTTTTTCAAGACATTTGCGTGCTGCACGGATGCCCATGCATCACACTTTCGTTCATCCAAATTGATTCGAGATTCAAGCTAGGGGTCACTAATGCTTTGCCTTCGAGATCTATAGTGCCAGAATGTTGAAGTGCAATCATGAATTTTGTCATAAATGCATTGGGCCTGATGCTCAAGTGCATAAATGCACAAAATACAATTTGCGACACCACATGTTGCCCCTAGTTTAGTGAACTGATTGACTCGAGGGATCAGGTGCACTCAAGTAGCTTAGAAAGATATGTTCATTAAACTTATACAGTGCATTGAATACATTAATTCCCTAGAAAATTGATATTGTAGTGGTTGTAGAGGTCAACCAGATGAACACAAGTGATGCACCCATTGCTCAACGAGGAACCATAACATATGTCGTGAAAACTCAGGTATTAAAAAAAATAAAATTCATTAGTGCCGAAAATGGAGGAAGCTACTTCGGTGAGAAGAATGCTTAAGAGACGTTAGTTGTAGTTAGAATGAGAAAGAAAATGAAGTATGAGTATATGCCCCCTTGTATTCTGGACTCGTGGGGAAAAGCATGAAGAAAATTGAGCCAAGATTGCTGTAATTTTTTTTTTGAAGTTTTTGGGCAAAAATTTAGCTATATATTGGAAAGGTGGATCCAAGAAGCGTCAATTACACTATTTGTCGTGAGGATTTTCATTGTGTTTTCTATAGACACACATAAAAAATGTTACGTAGACAAGAATTTTGCGCCACCCAAGTTGAGGAGTACACAATGCCATTGACAAGGACAAGCCCTTGGATGAGGTAGGCCTCATTTTTGTCTCTTATTAACTTTTTTCATGCATTTTATAGCAATTTAAACTTTCGATAGATCACATGCATCCTTTTTTCATCTGCGAATGCATTTTAGACAAAATCCATACTAGCATCCTTGAGACGTTATAGCAATGTCAAGACACACTGGCATTCTTAGTCCACACATGCATTCTTATGGCTTTAGCACTAGAATTTTGATATAGATGCATAGAAATGAGAGAGATATGATAGAGTTATGAAGCTTGATTGATATATCACCATCTTTTAACTACATGCTCTTCCAGAAGTTTGTAAGCATACTGGTGGACATCTGCTCTGCCGGCCGCATAATCGGGTTAGAGATCTATCACCAAGCCAACGTGGTTAAGGATAACTTTAAGAAACTCCCTCAGGTAAAGGTGTAAAATCTTGGTGATTCTTTCATTATTTTAAGGGAAATATTAATTTTGTTGGCGATTTGTTTTTTGAAGGAAAAAATATTAATTCATATTGACATTTTTTTTCAATGGTATGAAAATTCTATAATTTTTTGGTGAATCTTTCATTATTGTGGGGAAAAATGATAGTGTATTAACAAAGGTTATTATTTTCCTTGAAAATATTTAATTCTATTGGGATTTTTTTTTCAATCGTATGAAAATTCTTGAAAAAAATCAGTGAATCTTTCATTATTTATGGGGAAAATATTTATTTATTTGGCGATTTTTTTTCAATCCCTTGAAAATTGTAGAAAATTGCAGAAAATTGTGGTGAATGAATACTTGTATTAAAATTAATAAAATACTTTCATTGGTGAATTACAACTTGATAAAACTTAATAAAGTAGCACTATGTAGGTATTTAGTCAAATTAGATAACATTTGCCAGTATTTAAAGTGGTCATCGTCTATCATCTATCGACGTGTCCATGGTTTCTATTCTCCCCACTTTGTCAAGAGACTCAAGGCCGCAAACAACCTTTGAGTCATTTTCTACCTCTCGATTCTATTAATAGTTGCTTGCCATGAGGCATCATGATGGACCAATGCCAATTAATGTAATAAAGACAACTTTGTATGACACATCACATCAAATCTTGAGAGAATATAGCCTTGAAGTGTCTCTTCTCATCAAGTATATATGGAGCACTTAAATTCACGTGTCACCTATCCTAAATGTACCATGTACCTATAGCTGAATTATCCTGATTTGTATCCTACAAGTAACTACAAACCTACACAACACCGAAACTATACCATTTATTATAATTATTAATTATTAATTAGAATACTCATTGTATTCTAATTTATAATTAATTAATATTAGTTTTTTATTAATTAATAATTACAATTTATGATATATTTATTATTTATGACCGTTGGATGATTGTAGATCAATGGCATTAGCTCTATTACGAGATAAAGTTGTGAAGGACACAAAGTTCTATAGAAAGTCTCTGGAATAGAGACACATGTCAAATCTATGTAAGCAAAACTTATATTTTGATGTTATTGTTATTTTGTCCTGATGATCAACCCCATCTCCTAGCTTTCTCGACTTAACCGATTAAGTGTTTGAAAGTCATCGTATTAAGTAATTTTGAGTTTATGGAGTCGACTTATTGACTATGTTGTTTAGCCAACCCCATCTAGTCGTGTTATCTATTCAGCAGGGCTCATACTTGACCCTTGCCCTAGCCTTAAACCTTGACCACATTTGGATGTTGATTATTGATTATTGATAACGTTGCACTGTTGCACACTTATTGTTCATCACCAGATATGTGTGATCATATGAAAATTGTATAAAAATTAAGATGAATATAAACCAGAGGTGTGATCCAAAAAGTTGATGAAAAAAGTCAAACAAAATCTAAACCAAAAGCAACAACTATGATGAATTGTGTAATGAATACATGTATTAAAATTATTAAAATAATTTTATTATTTCTCTAATATAAAGCTTTATAGTTTACATATTGATATTACTGTTCAAAATGACATTCTCTGTCACCTACCATATCCGAACTAAAAAAAACCAGTAACTAGAAACTCAAAAAACCAGTAACCAAAGTGCATCATCATAAAACTTTCCTACCCATCCTATTTGCATGGTTTCCCAAAATTCCCCTTCCCATGCGAGCAATGAGTACCTGACCAAAATAGTAGCAATCGCAAAATGCCATTTAAATGGTAGTCATATATGACCCAGAATACTTACAATCATACTTATTAAATTTTTATTTACAAAACATTAAAAACCAAACTATAAGATAGCATTTAGCTTAGAGACGTCAATTTGCATCCAAGAGAGAAGAAGAACACCATATCTTCAGCCTGGATGGTGGACACCTCCCACTGGTGCATTTAGATCCAGTGGGCCTTGAGAATTCCCCCTGATCGATGGACAATCCCTACGAGTACATAGTTTCTTTACCACCGACGGACCCACAACATCAACATCTTCTAAATGCACCTTAATCCACCAAGCTTCAAGGTACTTCATAAAGTAGAAATCTTTGAGGTGGTGCATTCCAATTTGAGCTCCTCTTCTTCTCTCCTCCTTATCCTTGTCCGCTACCCATAGAATGAACGACTCGAGTGGGGGAAAGAATTCCCCCACCTGCATCCAAATTCCTCTAGGAACAACAAAATCCTCACCCGACTTTGTGTTGATTAGCAAGGAGTCCATCTAACCCCACCATTCTTCCTTGACAGACCTCAACATCAGTTGGGTGGTCTCCATTTTGGTGCCCAATTCTAGACACCAGACCATGAATAATGAAGAGACATCCACATTTGAGCAGCAACGATAGTCCGCTTGTGAGAATTTTTTGCCCAATATCGTTTAGATGTGGAGGATGAATTCATCATCCTCAAACATGGAAATGTTTCGTAGAGGCTCATCGGAGATGGGCCACTAAATTGCAACCTTCATTCTCTCTTCCTTCAATGAAAAGTTCACCTACATTTTCACCAATTCTCACCACTAAATGCAAGAGCCAAAGCAGGAAAGAAAAAAACAGTTTCTACAAAGCCCCACTGAAATTTATTGGAAAAATAATTGGACTGGGAGTATTTACTCCCGCACACTTCACCACTTGGGTGTATTTAATCCTCTTTTCCCTTGCCATAATTGTATGATTTTTTTTGTTTAATGTTGGTTTGACTATGAAGTCATCTAACAAAATGTTCCGATTGAAGTGGTTTGGGAGGTAACTAGTGAGATGACTTGCTGAGTGGATTAAAAATGTACTCTCTATTGTAAATTTATTCCTTTCATATGAATCCTGAAATGTTAGGCGCAACATTGCAAGCTATGTCTATGGTCATGTTATCAGCCCCGTGATGTTGCAGTTTAATCCCATGTAACTTTGGCCACTCATTGTATTTCCTTCTTGGTCGGGTTCAATATTTCCTAAGTCCCTAGTAAGTTTTTGGTTGTGTTAGATCTTATGTTTAAATTATCCTAAGAAAGGACCCCTCTTAAGTTATAACATTTGTGCATGTGCATGTGCAAATTAAATCCCTTAAGTGGGCAGACACAACATTTGTGTATGTAAAAATTAAATCCCTTAAGTGGGCAGGCACAACATCTTAGGTTTAATTGATTTAAGCTTAACGGTACTCAAAGGAGTGTGTCCTAATTGCACTCAAATTACAGTCGGAATCTTTAGAGCACCGACGAGAGAATAGAAGGGGGGAAGACTTTATGTTATTTTCTTCAACTTCATTTTCGAGCAGCAGCGAGGAGCAGCAAGCAGCGCAACAACGACAAGCAGGGCACGATGTGCAGACACGCAACAAGCAACGACTCAAGGCTCTAGGGTTACCAGAGCAACAAGGTGTGATCAATGAGTTTCCCTGATCTTTTCCTTTGCTTATTCTTTGCCCTTCCATCTTTTGTTTCCCGTTGTGGAAATATTTAACTGTAAAGGCATACCGTTGCATAAACCCTCTACACTTTATGTGTGCTTCTCTACACAAAAACGAAACCCACATAAACAGTAAATAGTAAACCCTATATTGTCGGATATGGAGGGAAAAGATGGAGAAAGCAGGACATAATCTAAGGAGCCCCAGACAGCTGAACAAGTTTCCAAGCTTATCACACCAGGTGATCAATCAGAGATAGAGGAATCTCAACCAACTGAACATGTCTTCAGACATATCACACTAGGTGATCAGAGAGAGATAAAGGTATTACCACCAATCACAGACACACCGCACATCTCTCAATCAGTGGAACAGGTATTCAGGCATATCACACTAGGTGATCAATCAGAGATAAAGATATCACAACCCGTCATAGATACACTGCACATCTCTCAACCAACTGAACAGGTCTTCAGGCATATCACACCAGGTGATCTAGAGATAAAGATATCACAACCAGTCATAGACACACTGCACATCTCTCAATTAGCTGAACAGGTACTCAGGCATATCACACCAGGTGATCAATCGGAGATAAAGGAATCACAATCAATCACAGACCCATTGCACGGTTTGGGGCTTGATAGTAACTCGGTTCTAGCTCAAGGAAATAATCTTCTGCAAAACCCTGTCTTAGGGATGACGTTCAACTGGATGATGTATATAGTCAAATAATTCAAAATAGAATGAACAATGATACCTATTGCAAACATAAATTCCTTCAACAAGAGTGGGAAGAGTTGTGTAGCAGAGAAGAAGAATACTAGAGACAAAAATCAAGGGAACTATGGTTACAATAAGGGGATAAAAATATGAAATATTTTCATGCTTCAGCAAAACAAAAGAGAGCGTCCAAGACAATTTTTGAAATTAAGGCGGCAGAGACGGGAAATTTGATAACTAATGCACAACAAATGCACGAGGAAGGGGTCAAATTCTTTAAAAATCTATTAGCACCAGCCACATTTCCATCGCCTTCGGAATTACAAGTGCATGAGATTGTGGAAGCTATTCCTACACCGGTGTCACCAATAGAAAATGACATGCTTATGGCCCCTTTTACCATTCAAGAAATATGAAAACTAGTATTCTCCTTTCCCCCAGATAAATCTCCTGGGACGGATAGATTCACTGCTCTTTTCTTTCAAAGTTGTTGGGATGTCATTGGATGGGACTTAATAGCAGCGGTTGAGGGGTCAAGGAAAAATAAGATTATGCTCAAGTACTTTAATACTACAAATATTGCAATCATTCCCAAAATAAAGGACCCAAAGACCTTCGCTGATTTCCGACCCATATCCCTATGCAATTTAACCTACAAGATTAGCACTAAAGCTATATACTTGAGGATGCAGTACCTTATTCCTAACATTATTTCCCTTGAGCAAGGAGGTTTTTTCCCGGGCCAAGAAACAATGGAGGGGGCACTTGTGGCTCATGAGGTTCTCCATTCCATTAACATCAATCAATCTTCTAACTTCGTGATAAAGTTGGATATGATGAAAGCCTATGATAGAGTTTGTTGGAAATTTTTATTCCAGGTGTTACAAAAAATGGGATTTTCAAAGGGCTGGTGCAAATGGATTAAAGCATGCATCTCAGGGGCTTGGTTCTTAGTAATTGTCAATGGTAATCCATTGGGGTTTTTTTCTTCCACACAAGGAGTGAGACAAGGAGATCCACTGTCCCTAGTGATTTTCATCATTATGGTTGAAGCATTCAACATAACTATTAAACAACATAACATGCTAGGAAAGTGGAAAGGAGCACACATTAGTGGCACAAACATGTCCATTACTCACTCATTATTTGCTTATGACACTTTTCTATTTGGGCTATCACAAGTTATAGAGGCTAGACAAAACAAGCATATATTGCAATTATACTCCAAAGTCTCGGGGAAAAAAATCAACACATTGAAATAATTTTTTTATCTATTTCACACTAATAAAGTCATATATGATAGAATAGTTTAGATCTTGGGATTTACAACAAATTTCTTGTCATCAATGTACCTTGGGATACCCTCTTTATGGGATCCAATAAAGCAAGTTATTGATCTTCAGTCCTTGAGCGCATCAAGAGTAGAGTGGTGGCTTGGAAAGCTAGATGGCTATCATTATCAGGCACAATCCTTCTTATTAAATTAGTGTTATCAGCCATCCCAAATTATTATTTAGTTGTTCTTAAGGCTCCTTCAATCCTATCACAAATTGAAAAATTGATTAGAGGGTTTCTATGGTTGAGAAATATGAATAATGAGAGGAAAATCCCTCTTATCTCACTTCAAGATATGGCCCGTGCCCCAGCAGTAGGGGGTGGCTGGAGTGCATGATTTAGCAAAAAGAAATGCAGCCTTTGGTGGCAAGCTAGTTTGGCAAATATACAATAAACCTCAGATCACATGGTTTCAAATCATGCAACAAAAATATTTGGACAATACTAACCCCTCAAGAGTATTCTCAATGTTGGACCCACCCAAAGGGTCAGCGATTTCAGACTTTATGATCTCTTCAAGAGATATTGTCCTTAAGTATGTGACTTGGGAAGTAAATAGTGAGGTTAATGTGAAGTTTTGGAGAGATTTGTGGAATGGTCAACCTCCTCTAAAATTATTTCCAAACACAATCGACATCATAACATCGACAGAAAGACAATGAGGGATACATTTAATCCACTATAATTCAGTAGTTTTCCTATATTCAGGAAAAGTCATTTGGAAGGACCTGGATGAGCTACCATTGAGCCAACAGGATAGGGACACCCTAAGAGGCATATTATAAAAAAGAAAGTTTTTCTTTCGGGAAGAGAGGATAAACTAATCTGGGCCCCAACCAAGGATGGAAATTACTCAATTAAGGAGGGATATCGAATATTGCAACTACTAGGATCAGACAAATCTCCATCTCGAGCATACTCTTTCTGTTGGAATCATATTGTTCTTCCAAAATTTGGGTGCTTTCCATGGCTAGCAATAAAACACAGGATCCTAACAAGTGATAGGTTGGAGAGATTGCATATTGCTCCACCATTTAAGTGCTTATTATGTGATGATAGCAATGAAATGGTAGATCACCTATTTGTGACATGTTCTTTTGCACAACAATGTTGGTTATTTGTTCTCATCAAATTAAATTATAGCACCCCTCTCTCGGATAACATTCAGGATCTATTTCAATCATGGCCAATTCTCTACTCAAATTCCTTTTTCACCAATATTTGGAAGTGTGCCCCAGTATTAGTGGTATGGGCCATTTGGTGGGAAAGAAACAAATGCATCTTCAGAAGAGAATTATCCTCTATAGATATGGTATTAGAAGGCATTGAATGGTCAATATCAGAGGTGACCAATGGGAGTTTGAGAAGATGCAAGTACAACCCAGTCATTACACCTTCGGATGGAAAGATCCTTTGTGAATGGAAAAAATTAGTTGTACCAACAGGATGGGGATGAGTCAAGAAAGATCCACCTACTGTTAATCGAACTGAAGTGTATTGGCAACCTCCATTATCGGGCATTTTGAAGCTCAATTTTGATGGGGCTTCGAGAGTAAACCCAGGCAAGTTGGGTCTGGGGGCATGCATTCGAGATTGTTAGGGCAATGTTCTAGCACTTACAAATTCTCCCTTACCAGAAGACACCAACAATATTACAGAAGCACATGCTCTATTTGCTGGACTAATACTTGCCAAGAAGGGAATGTTTCACCATTTTTACATTGAAGGATATTCTCAGGTCATCATTAACACTTGCATCAAAAGACAGACACATACATGGAAACTTAGCTATATTCTAAATCAAATTTGGACATTATTAGATCAATTTTAGGAAGTGTATCTTTTGCAGACACTTTTGGAAGGGAAAAAAGTTGGTGACCTCCTGTCGAATTTGGGCTAACTTCTTCATTGCAGAGAATATTGCACTTCAAAAATTGATTGATGCTGATAAAGAGGAATGCAGCTATTGAATCTTCAAGTGTAATCGAGTTGTGACAGGCTTGTGGTGGCAGATAATCAAGGCTACTGCAGAAGTACATTTTCCCATGTCATTTCCCTTACTTAGTGGTCGTCATGCTTTGTGTGCAGCAGTCGTAGGGCCGCACGGAGTCCTTCACATGTGTTAATTTGTCAAGTGGGATATATGGTGTAATTGCTTCATATCGCCCATCGTAGGTTACATGTGTAAAATTGTCCAAATTAAACAAAAAGACAAGATGCATTTAAGTAAAACAATCATGCACAATCTAACATATTCATTAGCACTCCAACAAGTACATTCTTTTCCTATATTAAGTCATGTTCATTGTAGAATGTGGTAATCTACTTGAAGATGACGAGCTCTGTGGAAATATGCGTTAAGTGTGAGACATGTTCCAAGTTTTACAGAGACATTCTGCCCAAAAACTATTGCATTTGGATCCAGCCGAGGGTGGAAGAGAATGTACTACCACAATAGATTGGGGACGACGTGTTGGATGAGATGTTCATTGTCCATTCTCCCTCCATTCGTTGAGCAGTTAAACAGGTAATTGGGGATGAAAACCTTGCACCGTCATCAAAGCAATATTTTTATCCTTTGCACATAGTCTCCATTTTCTTATCCAATGCTATGGACCTGCTAAAATCTACCCAATTGCTTGAGATTTTAGCTGTCAAGGTCATTAGGAGTCATTTCTGTGATGACAACAAGCTCAAGATAGCTATGCAACATTATGATTTATAGGCAGGGAAAGCTTTAGTGGGGGCTTTGTTTTCAAGAATTCAGTTGATACAGAAGCACGACTACCTAGTCACATATGATGTAGGTAAAAAATCTCTAGAGAAATAGAGCCCCAGGTACATGAAAACTGTATGAAAAGCAACGACTCATGTGCTAGGGTATCAATTGGAAGAAAAAGTAAAGAAAATAGGATATGCCCTACTAGATTTACTGGGGTTGCCCAATACACCACCCACAACACAGATAATTCATCGTAGCCTGCCAAAAAATTGGAAGGATTCTGTCTCGCGGGAGGAATGAAATGTTTTGGAGGGAAAAAATACACCAGCGCGGTCGTCATTTCAGCAAACCACATAGCTTGATTGATGACATGGGGATTTGGAAATCCCTAAGCAACTTGAAGCAAAGGAAATTGATGGGTCGAGACAGCCTGCGTCAGCACAAATGTATCAAGAGCGTGGATGGGAAACTAGTACCTCGGCTAAGCGGCAGACGGACTGGAGGTCGGGTGTCGGGTCAGGATGGAGTTCACCTGCACAGATGGAGCATGGTAATGTTTGGATCACTACTACAACTACCGAACAACACACAAGTTGGAGCTTGGGGTGATTACCGAAAAATCAAACAACCCATGCAACCACAAAACTTGCTGAGATGGAAGAATGAGTGTCTACAAGTGGGGTAAATTACTGAAGTGCATAAATTGTGATTTTTGGTGGCGTATACATAGAAGTAACGACGTTAGTATCAAGCTACGTGATGTATTTTGCCTTCGTTTTCCTAGCATGTGAATAGTGAAGGGTTTTGTTGGCGGCATTTTCTCGCTCTTATATGGTCAAATGCATATGCATATATCTTGTAGGTTGTGTTTTATTCCATAGTAAGCATGTAAGGTTGTGAAATATTGATGTTTTGTAATGAGCTAGGATATCGGGTTTTCTTGTTGATTCTTTCCTGATTGAGCTCTTGAATCAGTTTATTAATATATAATATATTTAGTGGCTTGCCCACTTTTCCCTAAAAAATTAATAATCTACTTATAAACTGAGTTAAATCAGTTGTCCAATACTAACTCTCATTGAGGTATACAAATCCATCAATTATTACATTAAGCTAAATCATTGGTTCATTAATCTCTCCCATTGAATTTTAAACAAATATGATTCAATTATCCCAAGTTGATAGTAGATCTTATCCAAAATTTTCAATAGTGTATAGACTTTTCGATCTTTTAAGTTGTATCGATTAATAACTTAAGAAATCTCGATTGTTTATTATTATTATTAATTTAGGTTTTTACCTATTAATTTGATTAATATTAATAAATTAGTCTTAAGGGTTCACTCTTTTATTTAAATCATATAATTAAATTGTAAAAATGTTTATCTTTTAGTTTCTATAGAGCGCTTCTAAATATTATAGTTTAACTTAATCAAATTTAATAATATTTCATGTTTCCCAGATCAAGACCAAGATTTTAATGATAATGGGAATTACATCCATTCCCACCAAAAATGAATTTTAAAATTTTCCCAATTAGTTATATAGTATTAATATTCATCATAATGATACTTTAAGTCTATTAATTAATTATATCATTACATTTTATTAAGGGTAATTATGTTATAATAATACCATTACATAGTTCAAATATAAATACACAAGTATTTTATTGTATCCCCATCAGATTAACCTATAAGCAAAGATTAAGAAAGAATAAATAATTTTTCCCCACCCAAGCTAATCATTTGGAAACTTTCCCACAAAATTTCAACACACTAAGGTAAATGACAAAAAGTCAGCTCTCCTCTTCACATTTTGAAAACCCTAACCCTAATTCAAAATTAGGGTTAGGGCCCGAAATATGAAGAGGGAAAAGAAAAGTTTTCTCTTCTTTATCTGCTTTTCCCTCTCTCTTCCATTCTTTCAAACCCTAAGCAATTTTTTTAGTTCTCCTTTTGTTTGCACGTTGGAAGACATGGAGGATCATACAAGATTCAAGTTAAATCTGGATATATAAATGTATATACTCATACTTGTGTATATATATTTATATATCCAAGATTTAAATGTTTCATCAATGGCGACTGCCCTTCTTAGGCACTGGATATTGTTTGTATGTTCTTTCTTCTATTTTGTTTGGGGTCTGCTGAAAGCGTAGGGCGCTTTGATAAAAAAAGAAAGTGGGGTGTGGGGAATGTGGGTTGGGTGAGGAGGCGCGGCCTCTCCCCACCCCGTGGTGGTGCCTCCCCCCCACGGCTCCACCATAGTCGGCGACACAAGCCGCCTTTTATGGTGGCAGTCGTGGTGGGTTGTGCTCACTGTGGGGGGAGAGTCGTGGCCTCCCTCCCAACTTCCTATGAACCCACGCGGAGGGGGTGGGGGGTTGGGCTATGCTCAGAATCTCCTCCATTTTTATTTTTGTTTTATGTTTTTTTTTTTAAAATAATTTATTTATTATACAATCCACTTTTTTGTTTATTTTATTTTTATTTTAAATTTAAAAGATCCTAAACCCGTTTCATAAAAAAAATATTATGACTGCAATATCTGAATACTAAGATAGTTACATAAAAACAAAAAAAATAGAATTATATTATTTATACCTATATATTCACATATCTATAGAAAATTATATTAAATTATTATGTATTTATATAAGGGAAGCAATCTTCTTTTCAGATGTCAAAACCAGTGAATGATTAACTGGAAAAAGCATTAAAATAGGTATTTACTGAGATATTCACATGTATGGAAACATAAATTTATAAATATATATTTATCTCTACAACATGTTTATGTATACAGTTTTGTTAGTAAAAATACATCTATATTAGCTCATGTATGATGCATAAAACTTAAGCAATATTCCTGCTGTATTTCACCGAACTTAAATGCAAATTTATACAATTTCCTACAACTTCATAAATGTATAGCTATCTATGAAAATTTTATGAAAGGGAGAGATGTGGGTGTATCATAGAGGTTTGTTTTTCTTCTATCTTGCTTTCCTATAGATTTAAAGTGGTTCTTTCCTAATGAGATTGTAGAAAGGCATAAATATAAAGTCCTTCATTTCTTTCTATGGAATCTTGAAGGAAATATACCGATTGCAAAATTTCTAAGTTTGCACATAGCTAGATTTCCTTGTTCTCACATACAAAAATAATAACTTTTAGATTTAATAAAATAGTAAATAGAACGCAAATGAACATACATATTTAGGTAGATATAAAAGAATCTTTATACACTTTTGTAGATAAAACAACAATTATAAGTTTAGATGAGCTTTTGTAAATGAAACATTCATACTAAGATTTATGAATTACTTCTCATACAAATCTATTTACAAATGTGTAAATCTTTAAGCTTCTAAAAGAGATCAGCAACTACACTCCTAGGAAAAAAGGCTGCAAAATTTCCAACCTACATCTTTTAATAGACTACACACCCTTTCTCTCTTTCCAAGCTTAACCCTTAACCTTCAAGAGCTCCAAAATCTGAAATCTAAAAAATAGGAAGAAGGAAACAAGAAGACCATGGGACTGTTCTCCTCCCAGCCTAGGTCTTTACAAGACCACCTCGAGCTAGGGGAACCTGTTGATGACAATTATTCAATTGTGTATTGTCATTGATGTTTACACAAGTATAGTGATGCCTACACGAGTGTCTAATCCTATTTGGGCATAGTCAGTTCAAGCCAAGCACTCTCAGGCATTGAAGAAGACCAAAGTGATTTTTCAATTCTAACCGATTTCACTCGGGCATTACAGTGTTTGTCGGGCGTTGAAGGATTTCAGTGTTGACCGAGTTAAACAGTTAGTGTCATCCGACTAGTAATAGTTTATATTTTATGGTTAATTGGTTATATGTAGCCGACATACATGAGTTTTATTATTTATTTGGAAGGATATTAAGGTCGACTTGACAAGGCTTATCATATATATAAGGTCAAGTTTGGATTGAATAGGTATTAGTAAGAAGAAGAGATGTGTGTTTATGACATGAAGAGTGAAGGCAAAATCAGATGGGATTCTGATTAAGGACAAAACACACAGAGCTGCAACAGAATATCCGATCAGTGAGGATCAAGTAATTAAATCCAGAACATAGATCCGAATCAGCAAAGATAGTTTTTTTATCAAAATAGGTCAATCCATTGTTACTCTCTAACAATTGTAGCAGTGATAAAAAACTCTTAACATAGTAGACTTAACAGTATTTTATAAATCCTTTCACAAGGTGACATTTATGCATTGAAGTGTTTGAATACCTCTAACAATTCCACTCCTTACAGGGTGATTAAATCCTCTAATAGGGTCACACCTAACAGTGTGTTATTGTAACCTTTAACAAGGTTGGCTCCTAACAGGGCTCACTTCAGAAGAGTGAAAAATAGTGACTAGTTGTAATTGGTGGTTTTTTCCATATTGGGTTTCCATGTTAAATATTTGTGTTATCTATGTACATTTCATTTTATTTATGGTTTATGTTTCTGCAATTAATTACTAAAGTATAATCACAGTTAATATCTTAAGATTTGCTATGTTAACCGAGTGACAATAGAATATCTGTGTTAACCAAGAAACAATGACAAATTTGTTTAAGACATCTAAGGGACTTGGATTTGTTTTTTTAGTAACTGATTCACCCCTCTCCTCTCAGTTACTCAACTCATTTCTAACAATTGGTATCAAAGAAACAAATTCTTAGAGGGAAGGTTTCAAGGCCTAAGCTAAAGATCAGAGATGTCTTACAAAAGGGAGATCCCTAAGCTTAACAAAGACAATTTTGTTGCATGGAAAGATTTGATGAGGCTACATCTATCTACTATTGGAGATATTGGTTTGCAATTCTTGGACCATAGGTATGTGGAACCACCAAGACCTTTGACTGTGGATCAGATAATAGACATGAAGCATCATAACATAATGATGATAGATATAGCCTCTGCACTCAGCTATTCCGAGTTTGATGAAGTCAAGGACTGCCCTACTACCTTTGATATGTGGAACAAACTGCATGATATTCATGGAGGAGATGTCAATGTAAAGAGAGCCAAAGCAGAAAGTCTCAGAGGTCAATTTAATTAGATGAAAATGAAAGGAGAGGACATTACAAAATACAGTGAAAGAATCAATAAAAGTGTCAGTGCCATCATATCTGTCGATGGAGTGATTGAAGACACAACAGTGGTTAGTAAGGTATTGAGGACTTTATTTCCTATCTATGCAATTAGAGTTTCAGCTATTCAAGAGATGAGATGCAGTAATGGTATAACTCTAGATGGATTGGTTGGAAGGCTTACAGCTTTTGAGTTGGACAAATTTGACAATTATTCTCCTAATCCTAGTAATCTTGAGTCTGCATTCAAAGCTAAATTAAACCTTGGAAAGATGAAAGGAAAACAGATTGACAGTGACAATGATGATGAATCTGATGGTGAAGATCTAGAAATCTTTGAAGCATTACTTGCAAGAAGAGCTGCAAAAGGAAAAGGATAGTACAAAGGAAGAATACCATTAATTTTCTTTTCATGTGATGAGGTTGGTCACATTGCTGCTAAGTGTCAAAACAAGGAAGACAAAGGTGAGAAAAAGTTCAACAAGTACAAAGGCAAGAAATATTTCAAAAGCTACAAAAGCTACAAGGACAAAGGTAAGAAATATGGTTATATTGCTAAAGATTCTAATAGTAATGAAGATGGAGATGAAATGGTTTATATTGCTATTAAGGATGAGTCAGATAATGAAGATAATGAAAAGACAACACTATACTCTCATATTAGCAAGAATGACACTAGGATAATTGATAGTGGTTGTTCTCACCACATGACTGGTGATAAAACCAAATTTGAATATCTTGAGCACTATGATGGTGGCAGTGTCAGTTTTGGGAATGATGAACCCTGCTATGTGAAAGGTAAAGGTTGTATTGCTCTAACTGAAGGAATAAAATATGATAATGCTTATTGGGTTGAAGGACTAAGGTGCAATCTAATAAGTGTGGCACAACTGAATAACATTGGTTTCAAGGTAGAATTCATGAATGGGAAGGCCAAGCTCTTGGACAGTAAGGGAAACCTAGTTGGAACTGGCAGGCAAACAAAAGGTAATCTATTCTATCTTGGTCTCAATGAAAGTTCATGTTTTATTGCACAAGTAGAATAAAGCTGGTTATGGCATAAAAGGTTATGTCATGTGAACTTTGATAACCTGGTCAACATAAGCAAGAACAAAAGAGTAAGAGGTATTCCTATTTTGAAGAAACCTGAATAAGCAATATGCAAACAATGTCAAATTGGGAAGATGGGAAAAACTATCTTCAAGAGAAAGAATTACAATACATAAGAAGTCTTAGAATTAGTGCATATTGATTTGTGTGGACCAAATGGAACAACAAGTTACACAAGTGAGAAGTATTTCATTCTATTTTTTGATGACCATTCCAGAATGATGACTGTTATGTTTCTCAAAGAAAAATTAGAAGCTTTTCATAAATTCAAGTGGCACCTTGCTAGAGTTGAAAAAGAAACATGAAATAAAATTAAATGCCTAAGATCTGAAAGAGGAGGAGAATTCATTTCTAATGAATTCAATGAATTCTGCAATGAAAGAGGAATCAAAAGACAAGTATCTTCCCGAGGTACTCTATAGTAGAATGGTATAGCAAAAAGAAGGAATAGATCCATTATGGATTGTGCAAGAACCTTGATGATTGAAAAGAATGTTGCTACCAAATACTGGAAGGAAGCCATGAGCACTGCAATTCACACCTTTAACCGAGTTCAACTGAAGAAAGGTACTGAGAAGACACCTTTTGAATTATGGTATGGCTATAAACATAATGTTCGTTATTTTAAAGTATTTGGAAGTAAATGTTACATCTTGAAGGAAGTAAGAAATGGAAATTTTGATGTAAAAGGTGATGAAGGTATATTCCTAGGCTACTGGTGCAAAAGCAAAGCATATAAATGTTTGAATCTTTCTATTCATAAATTCATAGAAAGTGTGCATGTAAGGATTGATGAGTTTGCAAAAAAAGGTGAAGAAAAAAGCAGTAAAGAGCTTGAGGATTATAGAAACTTTGTGTATTATGAACCTGATACTATACCTAAGACACAAGCAATGGTGATTGGACAACATCCCTATCAACCATTGAATTCATTTGCACAAACTCAAACAGTTCAACCCGAATTGCAGCCTGTGCAATCCGAGCTGCTAGTAGAGGAAACAGAGTCACAAACAGAGGGAACTGAGTTGCAGACAGAGGCACTCGAGCCTCAGATAGAGGTGCCTAATTCTTAAACAGAGGCACCCGAGTCTCAGATAGTGGAACCCAAGTATCAGACAGAAGAGCATAACAAAACTTTTGAGCATGGTGAACCAAGTGGAACAAGCCCAGAATCAAGAAGGAAGGATCTTGTACTTACAAAATATGTCAGAAGGCATCATGCACCTGAACCAATAATTGGAGATCAAACAGAAGGTGTAATTATAAGGAACAAAATCAAAGGTACATGTTTGCTTAGTGAAATTGAACCTAGAACTATTAAAGATGCATTGAATGATGAAACCTGGATAGAAGCCATGAATGAAGAAATTGAGTAGATAGAAAAGAATAAAACCTGGACTCTTGTACCTAGATCAAAAGATAAGAATGTGATTGGTACTAAGTGGGTTTTTAGAAACAAGATGAATGAAAAAGGAGAAGTTTCCAGAAACAAAGGAAGATCAGTATGTAAAGGATATGCTCAAGAAGAGGACATTGATTATGGAGAAGCTTTTTCTCCTGTTGCAAGACTTGAAGGAGTCAGAACTCTTCTGGCATATGTTGCACACAAAGGATACAAGGTATATCAAATGGGTGTAAAATCTGCATTCCTGAATGGAATTCTTGAAGAGGAAGTCTATATTGAGAAACTTGAAGGTTTTGTAGATCCTAGAAAAATGAATATGGTTTGTAAACTACATAAAGCATTGTATGGACCTTAGAACAAGATACTATTAGCATAAATATTTGTGGATGATATACTCTTTACTGGTTATGATGATTTATGCAAAGCATTCTCTGAAACTATGAGTAAGGAATTTGAGATCTCTATGTTTGGTGAAATCAAATTCTTTGTTGGTTTACAAGTTTATCAGATGAAGGATGGTATCTACATTACTCAGTCTAAATACATCAAAGAGATACTAAAGAAATTTGGGATGGAAGATTCCAGACTAGTTAGAACACCCATGCCTGCTGTACATAAGTTGTCTAAGGATGATGATTCAAAATAAGTAAACTAGACTACCTACAAATCCATGATTGGTAAACTTCAATATGTTATTCACACTAGACCTAATATTGCATTAGCAGTTGGTATTATTGCAAGGTTTTCAACTAATCCTAGAGAGAATCATTTGATGGCTATCAAAAGGATTATGAGATGTCTTAAGGGTATTGAAGAGTATGAATTATGGTATAAGAAAGGGGGAAACTTTGATTTGAAGAATTTTACTGGTGTTGATTGGGCTGGAAGTGTTGATGATAGAAAGAGCACAAGTGGTGGAGCATTATTTCTTGGAAAGAGGTTAGTCTCCTAGACAAGCAAGAAACATAATTGCATTTCTCAATCTACAATAGAAGCAGAGTATGTTGTTGCAACAGTAAATTGTTCAAATATCATATGATTCAAATAGTTGTTGTCAAGTATGAAGGAATAAATCAAAGAACCGGTTATTATCTAGTGTGACAACACCAGTGTTATTAACATTTCAAAGAATCCTATGATGCATACAAAAACTAAACACATTGCAATAAAATATAATTTCTTGAGATAATTGTTTCAGGACAAGTAGGTAAGATTGGAATATGTGAATACAAAAGAAAAAATTACAGACATATACGCAAAACCATTACCTAAGGATGTATTATTGTATGTTAGAGGAAAGCTAGGGGTAATTCCCCTAACTGAGGCTCACTAAAACATAGTTTAGTGATGCATCAACCAAGTTATAGAACATACTTAACATGTTGATGCAGATAATCAAAGCTTATTGCATATGAATTGCTACAGACAGGTACATTACAACTTCATTGGATATATATATCAGTTGGTGTCGTTGGCATTGGTTGTCAAAGAGGGAGAGATTACTGATGTCATAAAGATTACTGAAGGAGAGATTGATGAAAAAGGGAGTTTTTGGATGAGAATCAGAATGAAGCTAATGAAATTAATAAAATTTCATTCTTATATCTGTTGCTCTATAAATTCTTTGTATTATGACATGTTGTGTTTCCATCAATGCCAAAGAGGGAGATTGTTGATGACAATTATTCAATTGTGTATTGTCATTGATGTTTACACAAGTATAGTGATGTCTACACAAGTGTTTAATCCTATCCAAGCATAGTCAGTTCATACCAAGCACTCTTGGGCATTGAAGAAGACCAAAGTGATTTTTTAGTTCTAACCGAGTCCACTCGGGCATTACAGTGTTGGTCGGGCATTGAAGGATTTAAGTGTTGACCGAGTTAAACAGTTAGTGTCAGCCGACTAACAATAGTTTATATTTTATGGTTAATTGGTTATATGCAGCCAAAAGACATGAGTTTTATTATTTATTTGGAAGGATATTAAGGCCGACTTGACAAGGCTTGTCATATATATAAGGTCAAGTTTGGATTGAGTAGGTATTAGTAAGAAGAAGAGATGTGTGTTTATGACATGAAGAGTGAAGGCGAAATCAGATTCTGATTAAGGATAGAACACACAGAGATGCAATAGAATGTACGATCAGTGAGGATCAAGTAATTAAATTAAGAACATAGATCTGAATCAGCAAAGATAGTTGCATATCAAAACAGGTCAATCCATTGTTACTCTCTAACAATTGTAGCAGTGATCAAAATCTCTTAACAGAGTAGAATTAACAGTCCTTTATAAATCCTCTCACAAGGTGACATTTATGCACTGAAGTGTTTGAAGACCTCTAACAAGGCCACTCCTTACAGGGTGATTAAATTATCTAATGGGTTCACACCTAACAGTGTGTTATTGTAACCTTTAACAAGGTTGGCTCCTAATAGGGCTCACTTTAGAAGAGTGAAAAATAATGACTAGTTGCAATTTGTGGTTTTTCCCATATTGGGTTTCCATGTTAAATCTTGGTGTTATCTGTGTACATTTCATTTGCTTTATTGTTTATGTTTATGTTACCCATTTTTTTTTCTCATCTGGTAAAATTGGTTACAAGTGGAGTAAAATGAGGCTCCCACAAGGGTTGAGCCCGACCTGTGAGAAAGACTTTAATTTTCTGGTCTTGGTTGTGTCCTCTGCTATCTTTTCAGTTCCCTATTTTTACCTTGTCTATGCAAAAATATTGTAAGTATGAAAACCCTATGTAGTTCATGATATAACCCTAGTTACCTGAGACTTGTTCTATTTTGTCATTACCTTTTCAGACAACTTAGCTCCCTCTAAAGACATGTGCACAAAATATAATGCCCTTTAGTCTCCTAGTTGTGTAATGAAAATTGAATATCCCATATCATCTAGCGATCCCGAGACTGGCTCAGTCGTGTAGTCTCAATATGAAAGGGAATATTCTCAAAGGATTAAGAGATCTAGTGACTAACCGTCGGATGTAAAGAAAAAATGAATCAATAGTGGTCGGGTTATCTCCGGATGATAGTTGAAAAGTCAAATATGTCTGGCAACTTAGGGACTTAGGTTTTAGTCGCATGGTCTCATAACAAACTTAGGGTTAAAAGAATCAAACTGGCGACCCTAAGACTATGAAGAAAATGGTGACCCGAGGTCTTCTCAGGGTTAAAGTGAAAAACAAATTATAGTGTGACACGTGGCAGTGAGTGGACCCGAATTCAATACACTCGGTTAGGTGATCGCGTGATGCAGACATAATATTCCATATTCATTAAGCGACAATGAGAATTGCTTTAGTCAGGTGGTCTCGTAATCAAAAAGAATATTCTCTTAGGGTTCAGAGACTTGGCGACCACCGTCCGATTCAAAGAAGATCTAACGCTTGTCACGTTATCTCATGATGAAGCCAGGGTTAGTGAAAAAATTGGGAGACTCAGCGACAAAGAGAAAAGGGTGACCTGAGGTTATGATGTAGTGCTTGGGTTGATAAAAGGATCCCGTGGCTACGTTTTAAAATAAAATCAAATTTGAATCTCAGCCGTCAATATAGATATCCGCGCCACCTATGATTGTTAGGATTTAAATATTTAAAGGAAAATTCAAATATCTGATTTGAGTAGTTATGACAGAAATGACTTGCAGAGAAGTAGATGGATCGGTCAACTTCTCAGAGGTAGAGTTATGGCGATGGGAAGGATTTTTAAAGCCATATCAGATCATTTTAGATATTTCACGATGCATTTATGAGCAGAATTGACAGTATTAGGATTTTTGATTATTCTATTACAGTTGTATTGTAACCCTAATCTGATCAGATTGTTTCCTTGAGCCTGTGTGCTAGGAGGAATGTGTATATATAGTTAGTTTTAAAGCTTTTTTAGGGGAGTTTTTCCTTTCTTAGAAGTTATCCGTGGTAATTTTCTTCCCTCTGACTTTTACAGTCTGTAATCTTTCATTGATATTCAAATATTACAAGGTGTTCTGTGACATTCTCTCTGTCCTCATGCTTTTTCTTGTCTGAATTTTTCTTATTGAATTAAGTATATTGAATTTTTTCAAAGACATCTTAGGGTTCCTGAGCTTTCTTTCTTTCTCCAATTCATGTGTACTCTTGTGAATGATTTGATTTGGATGAGTTTGTGGATATTCTTCAATCCCTTGTCACTCTGTCTCATTCCTGTGCCCATTTGCAGAAGTGAATGTCTGTTTGCAGGTTGTAGTATGTGTCTAATTTTTAGGAAAGCTATTGTTCGTGAAATCTTTTCTTTCCTTGAATAGCCTCTTTCTATCTTAGACCTCTCTATGAAATATTTATGGAAACCTATTCAGAAAGTTGTGTTCTCCTAGACCTAAGTTTGTGTGCTGATCTCACTCATTATGCTATGATTCATAATATCTTTCGGTGTATCACCTAGTAAGATAGTTTGCTTATTCAGTCATTTCCCTTTCATGCATTCCTTCTATCCCTTTTCCCTCAAGAATTTACTTTCATGTTAAGAAGCAAATTTGGGTGATTATCCAAGAGGAACCAACCTAGAACCTGGAGGTCTTATCTCTGTTAGCAAAGGTCCCACAACCTAGAGATGATTCCCATGTTATACTAGATTATCGAGACTATGAGAGCTTGACCTAGAGTGAAAATTTAGTGTATAACAGTTCTGGCATGCCCGGTGAGACAACTACATAAAAGAAGTTGATCTTTCAAAGCTATGCATATTTCTGATATATTGATTGCATAGTATAGACCTAAGAAGAGGTTTCACTCTTAAAGTATATCTGGCGACTCCATTGGTGTGAGGAACTGAAGATCCAGCCCTGTTCAAAGTTTATGAGAAAGGTTCAGAAAAGAAGCTCAAGTCATTCTGAATTCCTGCAGCTGCCTTTGAAAAGAAGTTACCACAGGTCATCTCAAAGAACATCCCCTATAAGGAGGGTACAATCCGCACCACCTGATTCATAGGAGAGACCTTGGCCTTTTCACTATAAAAGGAGAGGGAGGTCTCTAACTAGAGAGCTACAAGAAGATTCAGATCCACTACCTGGCCCTAATACAACTCATTCAGTTGCTGCCCAATGAGTTACAATTCCTACCATGGCCAGACAATTTGCCTTTGTGCCTTTCAATCAAGGAAGTCCCTTGAACTTTTCTCAACACCATGATGTGCCCTTAGTAGCACTCAAAAGTTTACCTGATTTCACAGGTGAAGGACAAACAACATCTTGTGAGCACATAAGAGATGTAGCCACCATCTGCAGTGTACATCATATTACAGAAGAAGATGTGGCTACCAAGCTTCTAGCAGCCTCTTTCAAAGGTAGGGCCTTAGAATGGTTCAGAACATTGGTTGTTGGTTCCATTGACTCATGGGATAGATTAGGAGAATCATTGAGAAAATTCTTAGAAGATAAATCAGATTATTTATCTTTGGTTGAGAAGCTAACAACCATTAAGAGGGCTCCTCAAGAGCATATGACAAATTTTAATAGTAGATTCCTTAAAACATGGAATAGGATCCCTGTCTCTGTAAGACCTTATGCAGACCACGATTTCCTATATTTTTTGAAAAGCTTAAATAGAAATATCTCTATCATGATCCAATCTATGGGAGGTACCTCATCACCTCAGGCTTTTGACATAGTAGTCAGGGATGAAAATTGTTTAATCCAAGTAGGCATGATAGCCCCAAGGCCACCCATGCTTATTTTTCCCAGCATTCAACCCAGTATGCCCTTGAATATTTCCCGATACACTCCCATACCCACTATAGTAGCCCCTCAAGCAAGTACAAGCTATGGGGAATCCAAAGCAGCCACTTCTTAGGAGTTTCTTGATTTGAGAAGCAGTCAACAAGAAATGCAAAATAATCAGCAAGAAATGACTAACTTACTGCGGACCCTAACCAAAGATTTGACCAATTTAAAGAAGCAAAACCAGGTGAATAGACCACCCTTTCAGCCGTAAAATCCAAGTCCCAACCAATAGTATCAAAATCAAGGACAACCTTACCAACAGAATAGGCCTCCATATCAAGGAGGTTATCAGGGACAAAGGCAAAACTACAATCAAAGGTCATTGCAACCTTATAATCCAATGCCCCTTAATTCTGCAAATCTAATCAGGGATGTGGTCCCAAGTCAAAATAACCTTGCTACAGAGATAGAATGGTGCTATCCTTGTAATCAGTCCCATAACCAGACAACATGCTTATATGGAAGGGTGCATCAAGCACTCATGGTGCAGAATGCCTCAAATGTACAAACAGAGGCCTCTTCTAGTGGGCCACCTCCCCAACAAGAAGCATATGTTGATGAGACCGCTCTCCCTAATTGGGAGCAACAATATTTCAATGGAGTTAATGGTGAAACCCCAATTGCTACCAACACTAGGTCTAAAAGAAGAGCTCAAGACATGGAGCAAACAAGAGATAGGGCTAAGGCTTCTACATCTGCAGAATCTTCGCAGCCATTTACTCCTATCATACTGAAGAAGGTCCCCATCGTTCCAATCAAGGAAAATAAACCTTCAAAGGAGGGTGAGCCTGTTATAATAAAGACACATTAAAGAGTACACACAACAGTACCCTTCAACATTGTGGACAACATGAAGAAAGTAAATGTCACTATGTCTATGTGGGACTCTTTGGCTATTCTGGGACAACCTAAGATCTTGAAGAAGGCTATGGGTGAAGTGTCAACTCCTCAACCTGCAAAAGATACAACAAAGCCAGTGTTGGTCAAAACTGATCAAGAAAAGGAGGCTCCAAGCAACAAACCCAAAGCAGATACCATTCAAGGTAGGAAATTGAAACCACCTCCCTTTTATGTATCTTTAATTATTGAAAAACCTTTAGGGCATAATTGTATGGTAGATAGTGGAGCTACTAGCACTATCATGCCTAAGAAAGTGGCTGACCAATTGGGTCTGAAATATGAGCCTTTCCAAAAGAAGGTTACCCAGCTTGATGGTTCCTCAGTAAACACAATAGGTGTAGCTAAGGATACCAGCCTAGTCCTCCATGCAAGCCCCAATTTCTCTATCCTACTTGACATATACATCATAGACCTTCCTGCCCTATTTTCCATATGCTTATCGAGGGAGTTTACAGCCAAGATAGGAGGCTATCTTTCTTCTGACTGGTCTCACATGCTTTTCCATACAAGGTATGGAACTAAGTTCACTATCAAGTCTGAATCATTGGTAGCGCACCATATAGAACCTTACATGTCCAATGTAGTCAATACAAGCTGCCTTTCACTTGATGGTGATGACTTCCCAATCATCAAAGAAACAAACTCCAAAATGGAAGATATCCTAGATATCTATCTACATGAATTGGAATCAGAGAGAGCTTCAAAGGCCCAAGCTAATGTCATTTGGGATGCTGGTTCGGGAAACTATTTGATTCAAGAAGAAGGTTGCATAGATCCAAATCTTTCCAAGGAAAACACCGAGTTAGGAGATCAGTGCAACCAATTTTGGGAGCTATACTTCCATGGTGCTAGAAGTAGACATGGTGATGGTGGTGGTGCAATGCTAGTTTCTCCTAAGGGAGAGAAGTATTATACAACTTTTAGATTTAGTTTCTCTTGCACTAGCAACACTGCTGAATATGAGAGCTTAGTAAATGGATTGGAATGGGAAAGAAAGAGAGGTATTAAAGCCCTAAAATTTTATGGTGACAGTGAGCTAGTTGTCAGTCAAGTAAGAGGGGTAAGTGCAAAAAAAAAGGATAAGATGAGAGAATATAAGCATCAAGTTTGGGATGCAATGGAATATTTTTATGCTTTCAATATTGTTGCAATCCCTAGGAAATTAAATGTGAATGCAGATAGATTAGTTGTTGTTGGATCTTGATATGACATTCCTAACAGTGTTTCAAAAGAAAGGGACCGACAACATATCAAAGTGATTGTCAGACCTTCTATTCTTGACAATGATGTTAATTGGCAAGTGTTTGACAATGATGAACAAATTCTACAGTTTTTATTTGAAGAATATGTTTTTTCAGAGCATAACCAAGATAGGATGATGCAGAACTATGGTGACCAAGTTATGCAACTCAGATAAAATAAAATTCCCAAAGGTCTTGTCACCGTAGAAGTTGTCTTTAACAAAGACGACCAAGTTAAAAGTAGTAAAGTTGGCCTTGTAGTCCAACAAGAACATTGTACTGAACTAGAGCTGGAGCTAGGTAAAAGTGTACAATTTGGGAAGGTAAATAATAATTTAGAAAAGTAGGCTTATACTCAATTATTCAGAGAGTTCAATGATATATTTGCATGGCAATATGAAGACATCAAAGGTTTTAACCCAGCCTTTGCTCAACATACCATTGAATTGGAACCTAATGCCAAGCCAGTCAGGCACAAGCAAAGGCCTGTCAATACCAAGATTGAGCCACTCATGCATAAAGAAGTACTCAAATTAATAGAGAGTGGTATCATCTACCCCATTAAGCATACTAGTTGGGTTTCCAACCTTGTTCCGGTTAGGAAGAAGAATGGGGATTTTAGGCTATGTGTTGACTTTAGGGACCTTAATAGGGCATCCCTAAAGGATTGCCATCCATTACCCTCTATGGAGAAAATCCTACAATGTGTCTCTAGATCTGAGAGATTTGCATTATTGGATGGCTATTCAGGATATAATCATATCCTAGTTAATGAAGAAGATCAATATAAGACTGCATTTACAACCAAGTGGGGAACCATGGCTTATCAAAACATGCCCTTTGGTTTGTCAAATGCAAGGGCTACCTTTCAAAAGGAAATAGATATGGCCTTTAAAAGCCTCATGTACAAGTTTGTACTGGTCTACTTAGATAACATAACTGTTTATTCTAAACACGCAACAGACCATATCAAACATCTGAGGAGGATATTTGAAAGGTGTAGAGAGTTTGGGATATCTCTTAATCCCAAGAAGTGTGTGTATGCAGTTCATGAAGGGAAATTGTTAGGATATATAGTATTCAAGAAAGGAATTACAGTAGACCCTGAGAGGATTGCAGCTATTCTGGAACTCCCACTCCCATATCACAAGAAAAGTCTCCAATCTTTCATAGGAAGGATTAACTTTGTTAGGCGTTTCTTACCCAACATTGTAGATTTACTAAAGCCTTTGACAAATATGCTAAGGAAGAATTCAGCTTTCAGCTGGAGCAAAGAAGGGAAAGCTAATTTCCAGGCCATCAAAGAGGCATTGACAAAAGCCTCTGCCCTATTGAATCCTGATTTCAATAAGGATTTCATCCTTTATACTTATGGAGGTTCTGATGCTATTTCTGCAATATTGACCCAAGAAAATTTTGAAGGATTGGAGCAACCTATTACTTTCTTTAGCAAAGGCCTAGAAGAATATGAACAAAGATATTCTTTTGTGGAGAAACATGTACTTGCTGTGGTAAAAATCCTTAAAAAGTTTAGATATCTATTGACCCATAGCAAGGTGCATTTAAAGGTTACTCATCCAAGTGTCAAAGAATTCTTTCTTTCTAAAGACCTAAATGAGAAAAGGGTTGGTTGGATTACTAGAGTGATGGAGTATGATATTGACATCCAAACTACCAAGATAGTTAGAGGAAGAGGTCTTTGCGACCAGTTGATAGGGGATGAGGGTCCAAAGGATTCAGAGCAAATGAATGCATCCTTAATTGTGCATTCAATAGAAGAACATGCCAAGGCAGTAGGTTGGTTTCCTGACATGATTCATTACTTAAAAATAGTGGGATGCCCCAAAGATCTAGATTCAGAAAAAAGAAGGTACTACAGACTGCAGTACATTCCCTTTGTGTTAATAGATGAAATTATTTTTAGAAAAGATCATAATGGTGTCCTTCTCAGATGCATTAATTCAGAAAAGATAGCAGATGTCCTATTTCAATTTCATGATGGACCTTCTGGAGGTCATTTCTCTCCCAAGACTATTGCTTTTAAAATCATGAGGGATGGATACTATTGGCCATCTATCTTCAAGGATAGTCATGATTATGTTATAAAATGCATCAAATGTGCCATGTTCGCAGGAAAAGAAAAGCTTGCAACTTTGCCCCTTCAGCCCATTAGAATAAAGCAGCCTTTCATGAGAGGGGGCATAGATTTCTTTGGCATGATTAATCCTGCATCTAGTGTAGGCCATAAGTGGATAATTACTGCAACAAATTATTTCACTAGATGGATAGAGGTGGTTGCATTGAAGGAAGAAAATGAGAATGTTGTCCTAAGCTTTTATGATGATATAATTCATAGATTTGGTGACCCTGACTCCATTATTTTAGATAATGCATTAGCATTTACAGGTCTAAGAGTGACTGAATGGGAAGTCAAACATGGTGTTTATTTGAACACAAGTTCAAACTACTACCCTCAGGGTAATGGTTTGGCAAAATCAACTAATAAGAACTTGATTAGGATAATCAAGAAGACGTTACAAGATAACCAAAGAAATTGGCACACCAAATTGAAATCTTCCTTATGGTTAGACATAATTACCCCAAAAAATATCATTGGGAATTCTCCCTACATGTTAGTATATGGAAAAGAAGCTAAGTTGTCCATTTTGGCTGAATTGCCAACCCTGGACTTAGCTACTCAATATGTCCTATTTGAAGAAAAGGATCCCTTGCAGATCATATATGCTCAGATCATGGAATTAGAAGAAATCAGAGATAAATCCATGAAAGATATGGAATTCCATCAGATGCAAACAAAGAAGAGCTTTTATAGAAGGGCCAGATTCAAGAGCTTCAAATTTGGGGATGTTGTCCTCAAGTGGGATGAATTCAAATCAAATCCGGGGACACATTCTAAGTTTGATTTCTTCTAGGGTGGACCATTTGTAATCATAGAATGCAAGGAGCATAATGCTTTTTAGCTATCAACTCTTGGAGGAGATCCCTTATCCATTTCTGTTAATGGATTCCATTTGAATCCTTGTTTTGAGGTTTGTCCTTCCTTGTAAATCTCTGTGAATAAGTTTCCCTATTTTCTATTTTGCTTTCTAGTTTAGTTTCCCGCTTTTCAAGAAGTTCTTGTGCGTAGTTTGGCTCCTCCTCCTAGGTTTCAATCTATTTCCAGGGGTCTTTTTTTTATCAAGTGATGACTCATATTCCCAATGGATGCCAAAGGCTATTGGTTTTCAATGTCTAGCAGGCTGACATCGAGCAGAAATTGCCAAGAATGTTACCCATTTTTTTTCTCATCTGGTAAAATTGGCTATAGGTGGAGTAAAATGAGGCTCCCACAAGGGTTGAGCCTGGACTGTGAGAAATACTTTAATTTTTTGGTCTTGGTTGTGTCCTTTGCTATCTTTTTAGTTCCCTATTTTTGCCTTGTCTATGCAAAAATATTCTAAGTATGAAAACCCTATGCAGTTCATGGTATAACCCTAGTTACTTGAGACTTGTTCTATTTTGTCATTACCTTTTTGGATAGCTTAGCTCCCTCTAAAGACATGTACAAAAAATATAATGCCTTTTAGTCTCCTAGTCGCTTAATGAAAACCAAATATCCCATATCATCTAGCGATCCCGAGATTGGCTCAGTCGCGTAGTCTCAATATGAAAGGGAATATTCTCAAAGGATTAAGAGATCTAGCGAATAACCATCAGATGTAAAGAAAAAATGAAGCAACAGTGGTCGGGTTATCTCTGGATGACAGTTGAAAAGTCAAATATATCTGGTGACTTAGGGACTTAGGTTTCAGTCGCATGGTCTCATAACAAACTTAGGGTTAAAAGAATCAATCTGGCGACCCTGAGACTATGAAGAAAATGGTGACCCGAGGTCTTCTCAGGGTTAAAGTGAAAAAAAAATTATAGTGTGACACGTGGCAGTGAGTGGACCCAAATTTAATACATTTGGTCAGGTGATCGCATGATGCAGACAGAATATTCCATATTCATTAAGCGATAACAAGACTTTCTTTAGTCGGGTGGTCTCATAATCAAAAAGAATATTCTCTCAGGGTTCAGAGACTTGGTGACCACCGTCCAATTCAAAGAAGATCTAACGCTTGTTGCATGATCTCGTGATGAAGCCATGCTTAGTGAAAAAATTGGGAGACTCAGTGACAAAGAGAAAAGGGTGACCTGAGGTTATGATGTAGTGCCTGGGTAGATAAACAGATTCAGTGGCTACGTTTTAAAATAAAATCAGATTTGAATCTCAGCCATCAATACAGATATCTGCGCCACCTATGACCATTAGGATTTAAATATTTAAAGGAAAATTCAAATATATGATTCAAGTAGTTATGACAGAAACGACTTGTAGAGAAGTAGATGGATCGACCGACTTCTCATAGGCAGAGTTATGGCGATGGGAAGGATTTTTAAAGCCATATCAGATCATTTTAGATATTTCATGATGCATTTATGAGCATAATTGATAGTATTAGGATTTTTGATTATTCTATTGCAGTTGTATTGTAACCCTAATCTGATCAAATTGTTTCCTTGAGCCTGCATGCTAGGAGGAACGTGTATATATAGTTAGTTTTAAAGCTTTTTTAGGGGAGTTTTTCCTTTCTTAGAAGTTATCCGTGGCAATTTTCTGCCCTCTGACTTTTACAGTCTGTAATCTTTCATTGATATTAAGATATTACAAGGTGTTCTATGACATTCTCTCTGTCCTTATGCTTTTTCTTGTCTGAATTTCTCTTATTGAATTAAGTATATTGAATGTTTTCAGAGATATCTTAGGGTTCCTGAGCCTTCTTTATTTCTGCAATTCATGTGTACTCTTGTGAATGATTTGATTTGGATGAGTTTGTGGATATTATTCAATCCCTTGTCACTCTGTCTCATTCCTGTGCCCATTTGCAGAAGTGAATGTCTATTTGCAGGTTGTAGTCTGTGTCTAATTTTTAGGAAAGCTATTGTTCGTGAAATCTTTTCTTTCCTTGAATAGCCTCTTTCTATCTTAGACCTCTCTATGAAATATTTATACAAACCTATTCATAAATTTGTGTTCTCCTAGACCTAAGTTTGTGTCCTGATCTCACTCATTATGCTATGATTCATAATATCTTTCGGTGTATCACCTAGTAAGATAGTTTGCTTATTCAGCCATTTCCCTTTCATGAATTCCTTCTATCCCTTTTCCCTCAAGAATTTACTTTCATGTTAAGAAGCAAATTTGGGTGATTACCCAAGAGGAACCAACCTAGAACCTGGAGGTCTCATCTCAGTTAGCAAAGGTCCCACAACCTAGAGATGATTCCCATGTTATACTAGATTATCAAGACTACGAGAGCTTGACCTAGGGTACAAATTTAGTGTATAACAGTTTATGCAAGTAATTATTAAAGTATAATCATAGTTAATATCTTAATATTTGCTATTTTAACCAAGTGACAATAGAATATTTGTGTTAACCGAGCAACAATGACAAATTTTTTTAAGACATCTAAGGGACTTGGATTTTTTTTGTTGTAGTAACTGATTCACCCCTCCCCTCTCAGTTACACAACTCATTTCCAATAGAACCAAGATTTAAACCAATTTCACACACATCATAACAATACAAAACTTTAACTCAAAACCACATACGCCCTTTTAAGGCTTGCACATAGGGTCTCCAAATGACCCATTAACGGGGTGAAGGAGAAAAAGCACCATGAAGAAATAAGTCATAACAAGTGTAATATTGCCTTCACAAGCCCTATAAAACAAAAACCTTTCTTCTTACTTCAAAAATCATAAGAAAATCCCTACACTCTTCACCCTACCCTCCCAAGGGTGAGATTGGCCTTGCACACCCAAACTACACACAAGAAAAAAAAATAAGACAAAGGAATTTCACTAAAAGAATTACAACAACACATTTTTCTCAACCACAACTTGCAACTCTCAAAAGAACAAACATGAAAAAAATATCCTTTCTCAATACCATCTACCACAAAGTATCTTTTATACATGAATAAACTAAAACATGGAGATAGTGCAACCAACCTTGAACAAGTAAAGGCACAATGGGGTTGATGATAAGATTCAATCTCTAAGTCCTCCCTCTTTCCAAAAATCTCCTCTAACTCTTAGTTTTCTTCAAAGATGGAGAGTGGGTGAACAACCAAAGTTTCCCCAAACTTACCCCTAAATGCTTCTCACACTCCCCAAACTTCCTTGGGTAGAGTTTGTGTTCTCATTGGTTGGTCTTCCCAACCTCTTTCACAGTTGTCTACCCAAGGACAAGCCTTCACAATTTGATTTTCGTCCATCTTGGGAAAACCAACTTTTGGAAGGCTCAAGACACCTACCTAGGTTCTCTTATGGTAAAAAATGACTCTAACCCATAGGTATATCAAGTGGGCCTTAAAAAAAGACCTAAACTCAACTCTAAGTGTCTTTTTAACACCTCAAAAACCCCTCTTAAACTCACCCACGAAATTCAAGTGATGTGACCATTCCTAAGGCTTACTAACCAAGTGGCACTCATGGGGATCCTACAAGGTACTCTCCTAGGTTTGGTTGCAACAAATCTCCACCCAAAAGGGACATGTCATTGCCACATAAGCACAACACAAGTGTTAAGTTACACTCACACATACCATACATATCACAATACACATGGATTGCCCATTTGAAAATACATAGCTACAACTAATATTTAATAACAATTAAAACCATACACTTCACTATTACAAATTTAAAATACATCACAATGAGGCTTTATCTCTTTCATAAAGAGCAACCTTGGTTTGCATTGTTTTCACATTGGTTTAATCTTGATTCCCCGATTTAATACCATGGTCATCTTCCCTTCATACTATATCCAAATGTAGTGCCCACCCATAATTTACTTTTTAATATTGATGCTAGAATATTTTGGTCATTTTCATGATGATTATGTATATGTTAGGATATTTTACTGACCCCATACTTGCATGTGTATGGTTAGAATATATATTTTATATTGATATGTGGCACGTCTATCTTACATTTATGTATGATGTGTCTGATGTGGTAGAGGACAGAGACATGGTTACTTGCATTGCAAGATCCACACGATCGACTGATTCTTATGATTGTTTGTTATTTATTTTATGAACATGCTTGACTTTGTGATGGAAGTTTGTAGGTATCAGGCATCGACTTCCCTTAATTGTCAGGATGAGCGTGCCCTATCACATTATCTCAATGGTAAGAGATGGGAGATAATATTCAGGCCTAAATCCTAACATAAGCCCTTATTTGTCTTGAGATAATGGACAAGTATCTGGTTGACTACCTTCTTCAAATTTGTCATGATGACATCAATTCATGAACCCTTGTTTGAGCATGCTTATGTTGTTGCATCTTTTCTGCATTTTGATTTGGTCAGATTTCAGTATGCGTGCATGAAGGTCAATGTGGTATTTTATCGTGATGTAAGTAAAAGAGTAATTAAAGGTTAATTATAAAGTTTAAATAATTGAACCTTCTAAGAATAATAAATTATTCAATATATAGATATTTAATTAATAGGAATTAATTAAATACTTGTATTTATTAAAAGGGATTTAATTAAAAGTCTAAAGATAAAGTTTGACGATTTAATTAAATATTATGTTTAAATATAAATTAAAAGACATATTTAATATAAATAAAATATTAATATGCTACAAATATTATTCTTAATTAAAAATAATAATATGCAATGTAATTGCATTTAAATAATAATAATAATAATAAATTGAGTTTTAATTCTAATTAAAAATTGAGTTTTATGGAGAATTAATTATTTAATTACAAAAAATAAAAACAAAAACAAAATAAAGAAAGAAAACAAAAAAAAAAGAGAATAAAAGAAAGAAATGATATTTATTTACTTTAAAAAATATAGATATAATACTTGATTTGGGAAAAGAAAATAAATAAATAAATAATATTTATTTATTTAATATTAAAAGAAGAAAGAAAAAAGGAAATTGTGTATTTCTTTCTTTTAAAAATAAATAAATAAGTAAATTGATTTTATTTTAAAATAATAAGAAGAAAAACAAAGAAAACAATTCTTTTATCTTTTTTTTTTTAGGCTTAAGTTTTTAGGAAGTCTTAGAAACCCTTGTTAAATAGTTTTTATTTATGAGAGGATTTTGGTCATTTTTTTTAAAAAGGGAGGACATAGAGTTTTCAGAACACAAGTTTTAGGAGATAGGTTATAGGTTTTACATGGAGATGTTCAAGTTAAAGAATATATTTTTAAAGCTTAGGAGTGAAGTCTACTTTTTGGTTCTTCTTTTTATGAGAGGATTTTGGTCATTTTTAAAAAAAAGGGAGGACAAAGAGTTTTTAGAACACAAATTTTAGGAGATAGGTTACAGGTTTTGCATGGAAATGTTCAAGTTAAAGAATATATTTTTAAAGCTTGGGAGTGAAGTCTACTTTTTGGTTCTTCTTCTTCTTCTTCTTCTTAGCAAGTCTACCTAGCGTTTTCAAGGTAGGAGTTTCTGAGTCTTTTTTTGCAGTTTCTATTGGAAAGATTATTTTCTTCGTACTTGCTTAATTGTGATTTGATTTCAAGTTAAGGTTATTTTGATTTATAAAACTTTATACAGATTATTAGGGTGTTCTTGTGAGTTATGTTTACGACATGTCTGGTATTATATGAGAATTTGTATGGAAACCCTAGGAGGGAATGATTTAAAAATGATACATTTTTGTCGTATATCAATTAAGGTTTTACAAAATTGTACAAATTTAGTTTCATAAGTTTCAATCATATGGAGAAATCCTTTATTATGAACTATGTGTATTATAGATACCTGTATGTAACGATATGGGTTTGAAAATATACGTTTTTGGATTAGGGTTGTGAAGAGTCGGGGTAGGGAATAATTTTCATTTTAGATGTCACATTAAAACTATAAAGACACTTTAAGATACTAATTTTAGTTTTATTTAACATATATCAAAATCAAATAGGGTTCCTTTGTACGTAAATTGTTAAATATTAGCTTTTATAGTGAAATTATGTCTATTTGAGCTTGATTTTTGAATCGGAGTCTGATGAACATTCATCCATAAATTTTTCTAATTAAATAATTAGGAAAATCGCATCAGTGAGGTTTTAACTAATAATTTTATGAATATGTTTACTGAGTTGTATGATGATCTAACAGTTCAAAACAAAGTTATGACCTTTCTACCAAACTAGTAACCTTCATTCCCAAACTGGGCTGTTACAAAGATTTACTTTTTAAACCATTTAAATGACCTTATTTTTAGGACTAGAGAGAATTAAAAATATGTGAAATTAAATTATCTTTCCATCGATATAAGTTGCAGATCTGTATCACTTCATATGAGATTATACCATTCAAATTATCGACTGATGTGCATAGAGGAAGCACACAAAAACTCACTGTTATAAAGTTCAAATTGTTAATAAGTTTTAAAATTAAAAATTAATCAATTTAAAAATTATTAAATAATTAATATGACGGGTCTAATAGTTTATAATTTAATTTTAAGATCATAAAGATTCACTAAAACACCATATATGTTCCATGTACATATTTTACGTTATTAACTAAGTCATTTATGACTTAAGAGTATTTTAATATATATAATGATGTTATATAAATGAAGTTAAATAATATGTCAAATGCTTGCATATCTTATCTCATGTGATCTTGGTGTTTTTAAGTGTCAGTGTGGGTAGGTTGTTACCCTGAGGGAGTTTTATCTTCAGACTTGTACTATCTTATGATTTTATGCCTTTTTGATCTTTGGGTTTCATATTATGGAAAGTTCATAACCTATTTATTTCATGATTGGTTCATGTGTTGTCTTGGGTACATATGTTATAGATTTCATGTGTTCCTTGAGTCCTTGATCTTTATGTTATTTGACCATAAAAGGTGACAACTGGGATTGTGTTGAGTTATGATTTGTTCACTTGGTCACCTTGTTTCTTCTACTATGATTGTTCAATGTTTTGAGTGATGGTATCTTTTTATTATGATTCACACCATGTTGGAGAGAGATTATTTTGATACTATTGAGGATAATTGATTTCGTGATATGCGATTATGAGATTTGGTAATTGTTTATTGAGATATCCATTATGGGATGGACAAATTGGGTCCTTATATAGGATGTATTATTCTTTGTTATGCTCCAACATTTTCATTGATGACTTTCATGATTTAATGTTTTACAAGAATTATTTTATGGTTTTGGCTATCTTCTTTTGGTCTTGTGGCTGGGAGCATTAGGGTGGGCTATCTAGGAGCATAGAGGGGAAGTGGCTTGCAATGGAGGCCAGGGCCCTAAGAGGCTACTAGGGTAACTCATTATAAGTGACCTAATAAGTGATAACTTAATGAAATTAATTAAGATAAAATATTAATAAGATAAATATATGCCTTGACCATTCCTTGAGTGCTAGTACAAGCTAAGAATGGGAGTGGGAGAAGATACTTGATCGAGGTCTTGCATGGTTAGAATCCTTGTTTATATGAAAGGATTAATGATCCACATAGAGTCACTTGGAGGCCAGGTTCTAGAGGGGCTACTAGGGTAACTCAAGGGTAGACTTATGTGATGACACTTTCCTATATGTGTTCTAGGTTCCTACGTGAGTATTTGGTACACTTGTCTTGTCTCTTGATCTTTCATACTTTTAACCTTGAAATATTCTTGTTACATTTTTATCTAGTGTACCTTTGCTTTAGTCTTTCTTGTTTGATTATTTCACATGTGGGCCTATTGTTATCTCCTCAGCACGGTGGGAGTGGACCTTTGGTTCCACGAGGTCGGGTGGTAGTGATTCTTATTACCATTGAGATCTGGTGTTCGTGACTTTTGCTTGGATGATCCTTCTTGCAGTTGTATCTTTTTGTTCCTCATTGTTGGAGACTTTCTCTTATCTTTCTTATGTTTTATATTTGTTTCATTATATTATTTGTGACATTCTTGGATATTGTATTGTACTCTATATTTGGTTTTATCACATACCCTGCGAATTGTGCAGTGGATATTGGTTCATTATGTATACCTTATTGTATTAGTTGTATCTAGGTTTCATTTATGAAATGATGTTATTGATTATTCATTTGCATTATATGGAGTTTTTTTTATTGTTTATTGTATTTAGTAGATTAGTTAAGTTACGTAATTCTACGTCATGGAACCCTCGGGATTTGTAATCGATAAATGAGTTGCATTTATGAGTATGTATGTATTATGTTATATTGCTTCCACATTGTTAATTCCCTATCAATTGTAAACTCTTAAAAAAATCATTTTGTAAACTTAGTAACATGTTTAACGTTAACTTCTCATGGGTTCCCTAGCGGGGCATTACATCAAATATCAGTAGTCCAAGGAATAATATGCATCATAAATGAAATATATCTTATCTGAAACCTCTACAAATCATCTACATAATCAAATTCACTTTCCACTACGTATTTGAAAGTATCACTTCAAGATTTAACCTACATTATATGTTAGAATTCACATTGCATCATAACTGAATTAATTGACAATTTTCTAATTAATCACATAAGCATTGATTAGTCCATCACATAATCATAACATTAACTAGGTCAATATCCTTAATGCAACATTAACATAAAATAGTAATCTAATATGACTGACCAAAGTGTTTCTAATAATAATAAATCATAACATTACCTTACTAGACTTTTAGTTTAACCAATCTAATATTTTATTGCATTATCCTTTTAATCATAAAAGCACCTATTATTTATTATAATAATAACTCATTCGTTGCAATTTACAATTTCCATACCTAATTCAATCTACGCTATACAAGCACTTAATTGCTAGTCATAATAATCAATAAATCAATATGTCCTAATGCAACATAATGCTTCGTAGAGCAGTCAACATAAGAAAGAAGATAATAGGGTACACTCTCGCGAGAGTACATGGTCATCTAGGAAATAACAATTCAATCTACAACCCTCAGAGTGTCAGAAATAAAATGGAAACGAGGGAGGCGCTACATAATCTATCTTCTCACCAAATAATATAATTAACATTAAGTCCTACCCCAAGTTAATTAAATTATCCATAATCCCCAATCTATTATTATTAACTTAGGATCTTATAAATATATTCTAAATCTGTTTCTCGTAATCGAACCCTTCAATTTAAATATAAATTTAATTTAAAAATAATATATAATCCAAAATATAATTCCTTAACAATTTATGTTATAACCTAAAGAATATACTTAATTAAACAAAATATTAATCAAATATAATTTAAAAATAAAATATTTAACAAAATTAATTTATAAATCAAATAATATAAATTAATCTACATCAACAATCAATAAATATTAACTATAAACATTTATAAATAAACTAATATACAAATAAATTTTAAACTAATTAATCTAATCAAATTTTAAATAAATAATAAATAAGATAGACAAAACTCATTTTCAACTTAACCTTTATTTAAAATAAATAATAAAAGTAAATCTTAGTAATGGGGTTACGTGACCCCACTCTGCTTTTTTTTTTCTTTTTTTTTTTTTTCTCTCTCTTTTGTTTTTCTTTCTTTAAAATAAATAAAGATAATTATTTTACTTGTTTTTTTATTTATTTTTTAGAAATAATTATTATCTTTTTTATATTGATTTATTTATTTCAAAATAAATAAATAATATAAATACAACCCTTCTTTTTAAAATATATCTTTAAAAGATACCAATTATCATATATTAAAAAAAATATTTATTTTCTTTTTAATTCATTAAAAAGGTCATTTCTAGATATAAATAGATAATAGATAATTATTTACTGTATTGATTTATTATTATTAATTTTTTTAACAGAAGGAGCATTCCAACAGATGAAAAATAAAATTATTTTTTTATTTTAATTATAAGAAACAAATTCATTTATTTCCTAAAACATATATATTTTAACCAAATATTCCAAAATGATTTCTATACAATTTGTATAGTTTAATACCAAGGGTTTTAACAAAGTTTTTTAATCAAACCCTAATTGAATCAATTTTAAGTTTTCTAATGTTTGCCTGAATTTCCTCAAAGAGAGCCTAGGGTTTTAACAGATTCTCCTAAGCATAGTTTCCTCTAAATTGAACATTGAGGTTTACAAATTTGACATACAAACAAGAAAATATAACCACAAAATAATACCAATAACCATATTCTAAGATTGACAAACACAAAGCAAACAAAGAATTTCATACAAGGGATTTCAGTATCTCAGACACATAGAAGATGGAGATCTGAGTACTGAAATCAATGATTCAAACCCTACCTCAAACCACTAGTTGACAGAAGCCACGAAGAACAATCCAAAACCTTGAAAATCCTAAGCTTTCACAATTTCTTTCAATCTAAATCCAGAGTCAAAAACCTGTAAAAAAATGTGCGCAGCCTGTGTATAACCCTATGTGTGCCAAAAATGGCCGAAATAAACGTGATAAATAAAACCTACTCAACCTAGGGTTTCCAAAGCTCATGCAACCCTAAAAGCAAACTCAATTGAAAACTCAAATCAAAAAATCAGAAAAAAATAGAACTCAACTTAAAATTGAGTAAAAAAAATTAATTTATTTAATAATTGATAATTACAAGCACTTTCCAATTTAGCCAATTAACTCATCTTTTTACTTTAAATTTATATTTTAATTTTAATAAAAGTATGTACAATTTTAATTGCATAATATTATTTAATTAACAAATAATATTTTTAGCATATTAATAACATGCAAATTGATAATAAAATATCAATTCATTAATTATGTTTTTAAATCTCACTTTTAGATTTAATAATAATTAAATCTTCTATTCCCAAAATTAGACTTTTTAATTAAGTCTTTTTAATTAACACATGTATTTAATTAATATTCATTAATTAAATAACATCATATTTAGTATTTCCAAATGTAATAAGATTTAATTATTAATTACATAATTAGTCTAATAAATCACTCAACCAACTAACACACAAATCACATCTATCACAAGACAAGACAAAATAACAACAAAACCGACTGAAACCAAAAATACCACAACAAGCACAAGAGGAGGTTCACGAATGATGTCACCTTGATGAATTTGGAAGGTAGGAAATAAGATACTTGTCCACTATTCAGGACAATAATGGCTTAAGTTGGGATTTGGACATGTCTGTTATCTCCCCTCTCTTACCATTGAGATATTGCGATAGGGCACACTCATCTTGACAATTCAGGAAAGTCGATTCCTGGTACCTGCAAACCTACATCACAAAGTCGAGCATGTAGATAATGTATATATAACGGACAATGATAGGGATCGGTCAAATGTGTGGATCTCACAATGCAAGTAAATATGTCTCCATCCTCTACCACATTAGACACATCATACAGAAAAGTAAGATAAACACGCCACATAGTAATTCAAAAGATATATGCTAACCATACACGTGTAAGTATGGGGTGAGTAAAATAATCCCAACATATGCATAATCATCATGAAAAATAACCAAAATATTTTGGCATCATTATTGAAATTAAATTAATGGGTGGGCACTACATACACCCCCCCTAAAATTAGGCTTACTCTTGAAAGCCAACAAACAAAGAAAGATTACAAAGTTTACATAAAGGTGCTACACTAGTTCTCTTATGAATACAATTCATAATTCAATTGGGACTTAGGTATTTGACCCAATTGCCCTACTATGATAAAACACCCTAGTACCATTCTCCGCAATATCCTCCCTTACACATACTATCAAAGGTCCATAACGAACATGATAGAAACAACACTTTTCACAAAACTGAGCTAGCAATATCAAATATTCGAAATAGTCATCACAAAATAGAAAGAAAACTCTCAAGCAGGGGAATAATCAGTTCAACATTAATTCATAAAAGCACGCAGTGTCAACAGTAAATCAAGTGTGACCAATGTCACAAAATAGATAGCGAAAAGAGAGTCAAATGACTAGTCCAAGCAAAAGAAAGTTCAAAAATTTAATGCTAGCCCAAACACAAGACGAACAAATCATCAAAACCCAAAATAAATAGTGAATCATAAAATATTTCACAGAACAAAGTGACTCGTGTTAGTCACATTCAAGGGAGTAACTGCTTCACGACACCTAAGAATACAACATCCTAGACGCGTTAGAGAATGTACCCAAACACAATAGACAGTCGCTAAG
This sequence comes from Thuja plicata, assembly GCA_018584345.1. Classification (NCBI taxonomy): domain Eukaryota; kingdom Viridiplantae; phylum Streptophyta; class Pinopsida; order Cupressales; family Cupressaceae; genus Thuja; species Thuja plicata. Next base: position 395,323 of record MU226493.1, read on the forward strand.
GTAAGATACATAAAACACAATAAACTAAACAAATTGAAAATTGTTACCTACATATTATGAGTTACAATTGCCAACAACTAAACACCTAGTGGGCATACAAAATCTTAGAGTTCCCATTGTATAAACTCGGGCTCTGATACTAGATGTAATTCCCCTCCAGGGAACCCAAGAGAGATTAACCTAAAACATGTTACTAAGTTTGCAAAACAATATTTTTATTTATTAAGAGTTTACAATTGATAAAGAATTAACACTGCAGAAGCAATATAACATAAGACATACATACTCATAAATGCAACTCATTTACATATTACAAATTCTGAGGGTTCCATGACGTAGAATTACGTAAGTTAACTAATCTACTAAAAGAAATTAAAGAATATAAAATATTCATATAATGCAAATGAATAACAATAACATCATCTCATAAATGAAACCTAGATATAACTGATATCATAATGAACCAATATCCACTGCACAAGTTGCAGGGTATGTTGTAAAACCAAGTATGAAGTACAATACAATAATCCAAGAATGTCACAACTGATACAATGATACAGAATACAAGATAAGAAAGATAAGATAAAGTCTCCAATAATGATGAACAAGAAGGTATAACAACATCAAGGATCATCCAAGTAAAAGTCATGAATGTCAGATCTCAAAGGTATTAAGAATCAATACCACCGGACCGCATGGAACCAAAGTTCCACTCCCACGATGCTAAGGAGATAACAATAGGCCCTACTTGGATAACAAAACCAAAGAAAGAAGTGACAACTGAGCAATGGGATCCTGATAGCTCTCTAACTCCAGGGCAACCGACATATGTAGGAAACCTAGACTGTATATAGAAAGGTGTCATCATATATGTCTAACCATTAAGTCTCATCCTGGTGGTCTATCTGGACCCTGACACTTAAGTGACCATATACGATATCAATGAGTCCTCAACCAGATGAATCTATTAACTATGCCAGAACCATACCTCGCAGGGTGGCAAGCATCATCTCATCCTCCATCTTAGCCTATACAAGTGCTCAAGCATGGGTGAGGTACCATATCTTATTAATTCATTTTAAACCCCCCAATTATGTATTATGTTATAACTTGATTAAGAAAACTTACAATAAGCAATCCTGGCTACCGCTTGTGAGCCCTGACACTTATTGCAAGCCACCCCTACTACACAACTACATAACCTACCATAATGCTCCAACCAAAAGGACCAAAAGAAGGCAAAAACTAAAACCATGAGGACTTCTCATAAATCATAAATTAAGATAATCACCAAAGAAAATGTTGGAGCATAAATAACAAATCATCCTATACAAGGATCCAAATCGTCCATCCCATACTGGACATCTCAATAGAACAATGTAAATATGTGTAGCACATCACAAGATCAACGATCATCAAAACATCACAAGAACCCATCTCCAAACATGGAATAACATAATCCACAAGATAATCATTCAGAACATTGAACCACCATAACAGTAGAAATAAGGTGACCAAGATAATTAGGACTCAACACAAAAGTGGTCGTCACCTTTTCATGGTTAAATAACATAATGATTGGAGACTCGGATAACACACAACATAAGCAATAGATGCATACAAAATAATACAAGAACCAACTGAGATATGAAAACGGTTATAGATTCTCACAATATAAACCCAATTAGTAAAGAGATAAAATCATAAAATAATTCAAGTCCCAGAAGACAAAATCCCTCCTAGGACATCACTCTACCCATAATGACAATTAACCACAACAAAGACAAAATAAAATTCCAATTAAAATAACATATCCATATATAATCAATCTTTTGACCAAATAATATAATTAACATTAAGTCGTACCCCAAGTTAATTATGAGTTAATTAAATTATCCATAATTTCCAATCTATTATTATTAACTTAGGATCTTATAAATATATTCCAAATCTCTTTCTCATAATTGAACTCTTAAATTTAAATACAAATTTAATTTAGAAGTAATATATAATTCCTTAACGATTTATATTATAACCTAAAGAATATATTTAATTAAACAAAATATTAATCAAATATAATTTAAAAATAAAGCATTTAACAAAATTAATATAATTTATTTTTTAATTAAATAATATAAATTAATCTACATTAACAATCAATAAATATTAATTATAAACATTTATAAATAAACTAATATAAAAATAAATTTTAAACTGAATAATCTAATCAAATTTTAAATAAATAATAAATAAGATAGACAAAACTCATTTTTAACTTAACCTTTATTTAAAATAAATAATAAAATTAAATCTTAGTAATGGGGTTACGTGGCCCCTACTCTGATTTTTTTTTTAAAAAAAAATAAATAAAGATAATTGTTTTATTTGTTTTTTTAGAAATAAATATTATCTTTTTTTATATTTATTTATTTATTTTAAAATAAATAAATAATATAAATACAACCCTTCTTTTTTTAATATATCTTTAAAAGATACCAATTATCATATATTCAACAAATATATTTGTTTTATTTTTAATTCAATAAAGAGGTCATTTCTATATATAAATATATAATAGATAATAATTTACTGTATTGATTTGTTATTATTAATTTTTGTAACAGAAGGAACATTTCAGCAAGATGAAAAATATAATTATTTTTATTTTTATTCTAAGAAACAAATACGTTTATTTCCTAAAACATATATTTTAAACCAAATATTCTGAAACGGTTTTTATCAAATTTGTATGGTTTAATACCAAGGGTTTTAACAAAGTTTTTTAATCAAACCCTAATTGAATCAATTTCAAGTTTTCTAATGTTTGCCTGAATTTCCTCAGAGAGAGTCTAGGGTTTTAACAGATTCTCCTAAACATAGTTTCCTCTAAATTGAACATTGAGGTTTAAAAGTTTGATATACAAACAAAAAAACATAACCACAAAATAATACCAATAACCATATTTTAAGATTGACAAACATGAAGAAGACAATGAATTTCACACAAGGGATTTCAGTATCTCATACGCATAGAAGGGGATCTGAGTACTGAAATCAAGGATTCAAATCCTACCTCAAACCACCAATTGACAGAAGCCACGAAGAACATTCCAAAACCTTGAAAATCCTAAGCTTTCACAATTTCTTTCAATCCAAATCCAGAGTAAAAAACTTGTAAAAAATCTATGCAACTTGTGTGTAACCTTGTGTGTGCCAAAAATGACCAAAAGAAACCTGGTAAAGAAAACCTACTCAACCTAGGGTTTCCAAAGCTCATGCAACCCTAAAAGCAAACTCAAATCAGAAAATCAGAAAAAAAAAAAATAGAACTCAACTTAAAATTGAGTAAAAAGAATTAATTTATTTAATAATTGATAATTACAAGCACTTTCCAATTTAGCCAATTAACTCTATTTTTTTTACTTTAAATTCATATTTTGATTTTAATAAAAGAATGTGCAATTTTAATTGCATAATATTATTTAATTAACAAATAATATTTTTAGCATATTAATAACATGCAAGTTGATAATAAAATATCAATTCATTAATTATATTTTTAAATCTCAATTTTGGATTTAATAATTAATTAAATCTTCTATTGCCAAAATTAGACTTTTTAATTAACACGTGTATTTAATTAATTTTCATTAATTAAATAACATCATATTTAATATTTCTAAATTTAATAAGATTTAATTATTAATTACATAGTTAATCTAATAAATCACTCAACCAACTAACACAAAAATCACATCCATCACAAGACAAGACAACATGATGACAAAACCGATTGAAACCAAAAATACCACAACAAGCACAAGAGGAAAGGTTCATGAATGACGTCACCTTGACAAATTTGGAAGGTAGGAAATAAGATACTTGTCCACTGTTTCAGGATAATAATGGCTTAAGTTGGGATTTGGACATGCTTGTTATCTCCCCTCTCTTACCATTGATATATTGCGATAGGGCACGCTCATCGTGACAATTCAGGGAAGTCCATGCTCGGTACCTGCAAACATGCATCACAAAGTCGAGCATGTACATAATATATATATATATAAAACAAACAATGATAGGGATCAGTCGAACGTGTGGATCTCATAATGTAAGTAACTACGTCTTCATCCTCTACCAAATTAGACACATCATACATAAATGTAAGATAAAAAAATTCACACAGTAATGTAAAAGATATATGTCAACCATACACATGCAAGTAGGGGGTGAGTAAAATCGTCCTAACATATGCATAATCATCATGAAAATAACCAAAATATTTTGGCATCATTATTGAAAGTAAATTTATGGGTGGGCACTACAGATATATGTGTGTGTGTGTGTGTGTGTGTGTGTGTGTGTGTGTGTGTCAAAGCACTTTCTCATGTTTCTTAAGTGCAAATAGTATATTTATGCATGAATAATTTTTTCATTTACTCATAATTTAAAAAAAATTAAGTTTAGCACATTTTCTTAAATTTTTTTGTATATGCTTGAAATATTTGGTTAGTGAATTCAAAAAAATACAAAACAATGCACTACACTAACTAATTCTAGTCATACCTTTGATTGAGCATAATGGAGGCACCCTACTCCACTGATTTTCTCATTTGATGGTTGTATGTGGGTATTTCTATCCAAACACAACTAATTGATCCCCAAATGATTTCTAAAAACTATATGGATGGACTAAGAATATTAAGATGAAATATAAGTGAAAAATTAGATGCAAACTAATGGATTTAAATCTAAAAAAACCAAGCTAAGAATGCCACAATTTCTAAACTATGAATGTGAAATGGTACGAAAATGCAAAGATCACTAAACTAAGATTGAAAATGGATACTAAAAGCTCTAGAGTGATTTCAACATGATAAAAATGCAAATTGGTGAGTGATAAAATGCATAAGGAGAGGCTCCTATTTATAGGATTAGGAAGGCAATTGAAGATTGAGATTCAAATTTAAATTGGAGGACTAGCATTCATTATGATTGATGAGGTGGAGTCCATGTGGAAGCCATGTACGCAAGGGTAGTTGGTCATGCAAAAGAAATGAGTTGCTCACACATGTGTGAATAACCTTGAAAGGGATGGCTCATAAATTCCATCTGGGAGACAAGAGTAGCTCAAGTTGGCCACACATGTGTGAGGGTGGCTCAAGGAGATTAAGGGAGACAAATGTGTAAGAAGGGTAAGTGACTATTTATGGAAGGTTAGTGGTCCAAATTTGGGAAATGTGCTCACATGTGTGAGGCACATTTGAAAATAAAGGGAAATTTTTTAAGTTTAGGAATTATGAAATAAGTTTAATTAATCCAAGATTAATTAATGAGTAGTTTTACAGGTGACATGATGGGCTCAAGTCTAGGGTTTTTAGGTTTGGGTTAGATTTAATTAATTTACAATTAATTAAGTCATGTGTGATTAAACATAGTGGGGGAATATCAAAATAATAATAAAAACTATTTGAATGTAGGCTAGGAGGAATAGTGCAATAATTACACCATTGGGCTAGAGAGGGGTACAATATAATTAATTTATTTAAATTAGTCAAATTATAAGGCTAAATGGTAAAGATAATATAATTAATAAAAAAAAATCATGATATTATTAGGATTAGCTAATTAATTAAATAAAAATTTAATTAATTACAAGGTTGTGTTAGTATGAATTTATTAAATTCATAAGGGATGATTTTGAACGTCTATATTTTGCCCCTCTTTGATGTGATATCTGGAAAAGGCATCACATCAAAGAAGAAAAAAAAAAAGAATCCCTAGTAGGGAAATGGAGGGTAGGAAGGTCACAGCAAAGCAACAACAATGGAAGGATATGTCTCCTCGAGAAATTGGCACAAAATAAATTTTTCCAAAATTTCTCAAAAAAGGGGGAAAACGGAGGAAAAGGAGAACAAGGAGATGAAGAAAATCAGTTTGCATCACCAACAAGGTGGTAGAGACAAAGTGACAGAAAAATTGGGGTCCAAGGAGTGAACAAAGGGCCAATGGGAGGGCTACAAGTAGGCTATGGGGCCCCTAAAAGGTGTCATTATCACATTCACAAGTCAAAGAAAGGAGCTCTAGGTAAAAGCAATGACGAATACAAGGCTAAAGGATCATCTCAAGGAGTGTGTATGAGTCTATCGAAAACTATCAGAGTACGATGATGTGGTAGATGTCTAAATGATGCTTTGTACTTTCTTATTTTGGCATTTATTTATGCATTTATTAGGGTATTTATGGGGGAAAATGTGTTTTGGGTGGAGACGTTGATCCTAAGATTGGCATCTGCACAAATATGAATCATAGGATCAACATTTTTGTAGATGCAAAGGGAAATGATGCAGACATAAGCGTCGATGGGGAACTGATGCCTCTACAATAGTTGGGGAGGAGGTAGGTTGGGGTTTGCGCATATCAATGCATGCGCTAAGGAATCAATGTCTCCACCTAGGATCAATCGATGGCTAGGGTTGAGTTAGAAGGAAGGAAAACAAGTGTGCAAATACAGTTTACAATGGGATATGCTAGGAATAAGGTACCCTAGATGGATATGAGAAAATGGTAGGATATGTTAAGATGGTGTAGGAAAGATAGGAAGACTCACAGTTCTGGATGCAAGCAGTGATTCCTCCATTTAGATTGTGGGAGCACTACCCAGTGGCCATGGATCTATGGCCGCAATTACAGGATGTAGACTAGGATTTGATACTAGTGGTAGGGCTTGAGTGGGTACATGAGTGGACTCATTTGTGCACCCACAATGGCATGATCATGTAATACTAGAGCAGTGGCATAGTGAGACATCTTCCTTCCATCATCCTATTGGAGAGGCTTCTATTACCTTACTGGAGGTCTAGCAGATACCGTGGATACCCATTCATGGTGTTATTCCATCTTACCGGCTTGAGGATGCAAATAATTACATGCAATAAGTATTTGGGAGATGACTGCGTAGGCTACCAATGAGTGGGACGAGGATGAAGTGGTGGCCTATAGTGTAGATGGGGCTTTCAAAATTATCTCTATACCTAACAATTTTTATTGGAGGAAAAATGATGCCTAATTTGTCTAAGCACATTTTTTTGATTGGTTGGGAAGGTGCACTCTATCATACAATTGTGAGTGCAACCACATACTACTAGGGATATGTCATGCTGGAGAAATTGTACCATGGTATATATATGTGTGTCTATCAAGGGTACAAGAACATTGAAATGTGAGTTATGTTAGTGTTGGTGTAGGCCTGGCAATGTATTGTGGCATTTCATCCAGTTGGAGGGTTTGATAGACAGTCGTAAAAGTTGTATGCCTACAAATATCACAATAACCTACATTATAGTTCCATAGGTGTTGTAGGATTTTGGAGATGGATACTAGAGTGATGTGATATTTTAGTGTAGTACAAGGAATGTTAAGGGATGGACTCCTTCATCCTCATATTACATGGGAGATAGGTACATGGGGGAAATACGTTGATATAATTTCAGTTTGATCTAGATTTTTGGGTATGACACCTATTGTATGGGTTCAATGAACAGATGTGGAGGATGTTGAAGTCACACCTAACTACGCAACATGGTGGGAAACACACATGTTATTTTGATTGATAGGTTAGGTAAGATGAGAAACCATGGGATGATATGGATATAGATGAGGAGGGAGACAAAGGAGATGATGATAGAGAGGGCGACGAAGAAGATGCACCATGAGAAGAGTCATCTAGGGTAGGGGGTGAGAGAACTAAGACAAAGGGATCCATAGGTGATGGAGATATATGTGCAAGGAAAAGAACAGGCTAAGACACCTAGGGTACATGGATAGAAATAGGTTCTATCTATACAAGACCATGCAGAGGCACTTGATGTACATGTACATGGCTCAACAATTTAGGGACAAACAACGCAAGAGGAGGGAGGAGAAGAACCACAAGTATAGGGTGCTCAAAGGAAAGTACCATGGGAGGCATGGGGACATAGGAAAGGGTTGAGGCCATGGCCAATGGTGATAGATATGGTTCATGAACAAAGATAGAGAGTGCATAGGAGTTTATGGATTCTCTAGCTTGGGTTAGGGATGAGACAAGGGCCACACTTGAAGCATTAGAGATTGAGAGGGATACATCTATCACACAACTTAATAGCTTATAGACAGAGATAAAATTGTGTAGGCAGAGAAATACACTAAGAGATCTTGAGAAAAAATCCTTCAAATAGCTCTCACAACAACGCAGGAGAAGAGGATACAACTAGGTCACATGTGGCAGGCCTACAAAGAGCTCTACATGAATGGTCCAGGAGACAAGGAGCACAGAAGTAGAGGTGGATGATAAGTGGGTGGAGATCAAGGCTAGTTCTATGGAGGCTGAGCTACATGGTGCACAAGGGAAGGTTTCCCAATTGAGATCTGAGCTAGAAAAGTCACAAGGTAGGCAACGCAGTATAAAGCAGAGTGAGAGATAGCTTGCTAGATGGCTATAGCTGTAGGTTTTGCACAACATTTTATAGATTCTTTCAAAGCTCATATGTTGGTTGAGAGATGAACAAGAGAGGATGAGTACTATAAAGGTCTCTATTTTTGGGTAGTGCTGAAGACCTTTAGACCTCCTTCCTTTCCTGAGAGATCCAAGATAGAGCGAGCAAGTGGATCAGTAGCCTCGAGAGGATCAGTAGGCATGAGGACACCAAGGGATGACAGAAGAGGCAGGGGACTTGGGGAAGATGAGGGTGGAGGGAGTGTGGTATATAATCGCATACCAGGCACTATGATACTCATTTTTTACTTGCATGATGACCTGTCTGATTTTGCAGCATGATATGTATGCAGTTATTATAATATACTAGTGATCGACTATGTGATTATATAATGCACATTTATTATGGATATGGATAGTATGATTATGATGATGATGATTTTCTACATGAATCTTTCTTATGTATGCATGTGTGTGTATGTTATGATTATGAGTGATTGTGATGTTTTTATTGTTATATGTGATGGATCGACATTGATTATGTAGGATGGATATGTATGTTGACATGTGTGAGATGTAGGTGTTTGTAGGGGAGATATATACATTATGATATATGAGTATACTAACATGTGATGCAGGGATATTATGCAGATGTGTAGTGATATGGTATTATTTTTGGATGTATGATATTGTGTACTATTGAATATGTGATGCAGATAGATAACAAACTAATGATCTTGTGATGTAGGGGGGTATATGCATTAATCATGGATTTTATATGCCTTAGTAAAAAAGGATACAGATGTGCATATGTATATATGTGATAATGAAAAATGGTAAAATAAGATTTTCTAAGTGAAAATTCAAGAATGAATATTATGAGATAACCAATGAATTTAAATGCAAGATGTAATGTAATATGCAATATGTAAGATGCAATGCATATAATGATATTAATGTTATGATTAATGAAACTAAATGCAAAGTGAAAATCTAAAAAATGAATAGTGTAATGAAAGGATAGTACATGAAAATAACACTAAAATGAAGGATGTAGCTAATACAAGAATACTAATGAGATGCAATGAATGTAATGTAGACTGACAAACTAAATTTAATAAAGTAATGTGGCAATATTTTAATGCGATGCATAAGATTAAATTCCAAAAAAATAATATAGTAACCATTAAATGGACTAATGAAACTAAATGAGGTGTAATAAGATGAAGACAACTATGTAACGTGATGATAAGATTGTGCAAATAAGTTGAATGACCAAAATGATATGAAATAAATGATTAAATAAACTAAATGAACTACATGGAAGAAATGAAATAACTTAGAGTTACTAATATGCGATGAAACTAATGAAAGGAAAATGATGATGCCTTGGTATGTAATAGAATTCAAACAAGATATAACTAGGTAAAACACAATGTAATGAGATTAACATGCACCTAATATGAGACAAAAATGATATGTGACTAGATGCGATTAAGGAAATGTGCCCAAAATGGAATGAAATATAGCTAATGTGAAATGACATACAACTACATGCAATGTTTTTGTGTGTGTCATAGTAAGTGGTAGGGATAGAGAATGAGAATGGGAATGGAGGGAGATAAATAGGAGCCTCAAGATGAAAACTTCAAAGGAGACTAATATCCAACTATGATGCAACTGAAAGTGGGGATCTTAGTTCTGTTGAATGTGGAGAGAATGCCCTAATTTTGATTTTGTAGGAGGTATCCCTCACATGCTAGAAAATAAGGGATTATATGGTTCCTCTACATGGAATAAACTTGTACATTGAAGATATGAGTTTATGAACATGCATGTTGATCACTAATCTGGGCATAACATATGTAGTGAAATCATTTGGGGAAGTTCTAATACACCCAAGTCCCTTGAGAGAGACTTGGTGGGAATATGAAAAGGACATGCCCTTATGAAAAGACATACATAACCATTATTGAATATTTAACATGTGGGATCATCCACTAAACTACCCACAAAGACATCATACCACAAAAATCAAACAATGTCCTAGTATACACTACTCAAGATGCACCAAGATATGGATAGATCAACGTAATTGTGAGTCGGTATAAATTGGGACACAAAAGATAGAACCAAAGAAAAATACCTTGTGACCAAGTGGTCATTTAGTCCATAGTTCTTTCCATTAACAAGACCATGAAATGATTGATTGGTGATGATTATCGGGCTTGGGAAGGATACATCTCTAAGGAAAGGATTGATGATATTACCAAAAATCTTAAGATAGATAGTAATTCTGGAATAAACAAAAGATATGAAACCAAGTTGGAAGATTTAATTTTGATTTAATACCATGTGAACAAGATGTTTGTGGTGTGCAACTCAAATCCTAGAATAGTGGGAATAAACTCAGTATAATGGGGGTAATCTTAGTGTATTAGGATAGGTGTGGAATGGATCTTTTATTCTGATCATGGGGAGATTCATCCTCGTTATCAAATTATAGGGTGACAAAAGCGTAATGAGGTGTTGGTTGTATTTCCTATTTTTTAAGTTTACCCTAAAAATTCTTAAAGTCCCTGTCATTTTTATGCATAGAAAGTGAAAATTCATATTTGAAACCATTTACATATCTCTGCAAATGATGTTTTTTTCTCAAAAACTAGGTCAAAATGTCAAAAATCCAAGCCTTGGAGAGAATTTGGTTCAAAATTACAGAAAAGCCCTTAATTTTCCAAGTTGGTTCTATTTTTGTGTTACTTTTTCATGATTTATGTCTGAGCTTATTTGCATGTGTTTATTTCACAATCGCTAAGTCTCGTTAGAAGAAACAAATATTCCTTATGGTCTCGAGACTTAGCGGAAATCTTTGGTCACGTGGTCTCATGATAAGAAATAATATACTAAAAAGGTTATGAGACTTAATGCAGACTATTGATCTAAAAATATAATCCAATAATAGTCACTTTGTCTCTTGATAAAAGTAGAGTTAGTGATTTTATTTGGTGACTTTGAGATTGCTCAGTCACATTATCTCTTAATATGACCTAGGTTATGAGTTGAGTTCATAAGTTAAAGAAAATAGTGTTGTCGCCAAGTCTCATGATCAAAAGTGAGTTAAGTAAAAGATTCGGAGATTAAGCGACAATCGTGGATCAGAAAGTTAATCTAACAGCAGTCGGGAAGTCTCTTGATTGTAACCGTGGTTCAAAACTTATCAAGCGACATGGAGATTTAATGGTCGCCAGGTCTCTGGATAAACCAAAGGTCAGATGTCAGTTTAAAATAGTATTGTTGCCAGGTCTCTAGATGTAAGATGAGTTAAGTTAATAATCTAGAGATTCAACGACAACCATTAGATGGGGATGTGATCTAACGGTAGTCGCATTGTCACGATATAAGTTTGAAAAGTCAAAATATGTTAAGCGATTAAGAGACTAGGAGAAAATATGAGACACGTGTCCAATTGTCACCAAGTCTCGTGAAGAATTAGGTTTTATAGAAGGAATCATGAGACTTAGCGACAATTGTTAGATGCTGAGAGTGAAGATCTAACAACACTCGCGTTGTCTCCAGATGCAGATTAATAAGATAATATAATCATGTGATTAAACTAATAACTATGTTTATTCACCAAGTCTCTTGATTAAACATGAGTTAATAAAATGATCCAGCAACATAGAGATTGCACAGTCGCGGAGTCTCCAGATATAACCCAAGGTAAAGGAACAGTTAGCAAAAATACTTTTTCGCATTGTCTCTGTAAAATCAAAGGTTAAGTTAAAACATTAGGAGACACCACGAAAATCATTGATATAATGGTTAATCATACGGTAGTCACCAAGTCTCGTAAAGGAACTATAGTTATCAAAATGAACATGCGAAAAGGAGACCACTCAGTCGTTGAGTCACTGGAAGCTAACCGAAGTTAAATTAAAGACTTTTCAGCGGCACCATCATGGACAATTGTTAACCAATCAGATTGCACAGATTTTAACAGATGGAAAAAGTAGCCATATTTTGATTTAATGCAACCAATCAGATTTGATCTTGATTTCATTTCAAATTTTATAAGGATTTTTATTCAGAAACACTCATCAGAAATTGACTGCCTGACAGTTTGAATGCCACGGCTAGAACCAAAAATTGATGGCACAGTATGTGAAACTAATGGTGAAAGTGACTGAATGCTAGGCTTACCAGTTTGAATAGACATCTGTATTGAATTATTGATTATAAGTATACTTGTCCGTTATTATTTCATTTTACCAAGTTTTCATTTTCTTAGAATGAAGAGTTAATAGAAGTTTAAAGTGCTTTCTGAGAGAAGTGAAATTTCCAGCAGCGTAGAATTCAAAGGGTGATTCTGAATTTAATAGAGAGTGAAATTTGTGGTGTTTTTAGTGACTGAATTCATAATTGTAGAGGGTTTTTCACAGTTGGTGGTGAGGGTTTACAAATAGATTTGTTTCAATATCAGTAAATGAGGGTTGAGAACAAAATAGAAAGGAAGTATGATTCAAGCACAGAGTATGGCCTCTACCAGTGGGAGAAGTGATGATGTTGAAGATGAGTCGAAGGGAAAAAGAAACTACTCAAATGAATTCCTCACTTTGCTTCCAAGTTCAAACCAGAATTGAAAGGTTAGTGTAGATGTTTTAATTGATGATATGGCTTATGTTAGGGATTCTAAAACACCAGGGTCATCAGGGTATTTTCTTTTCAATTATTTCTTTAATAATAGTGATGAACCCATGCCTATCTCAAACCCTTGGACCTGTGGTTAGCCAGGTTGCTAGTTCTTGATGTTTTTGTCGACGTTGATTTCATACTAGAATTGGCTAGTAGATATGATCCTTTGATCAAAACCATTAAGAGGGATGATGGAAAGCCCTTACTCACCCTAGACCGAAATACTTTTATGCAAGAATTTAATGTCTACTATCCTATTGCCACTGAGATAAATTTGAAGAGCCTAGAGAACAGGTACACTAGAGAATCCAACATTGTTGCTAAATTGATCAGGGATTATCATGTCCCTAAGAGAATGAAGACTTATATAACCCCCATGCCACGTGCGACCCCATACTTTTATAAAGACCTTAATTTCTATATTAAGTATATATCATATGCACTATGTAGAGTGCTTGGAAAGGATGCTAGGGTAGAAAGGATGACCTCAGACATTTTTATGATGGTGTTAGATATGTAGAGTCTTCATACTACTTCCAACTATGATTACATTTAGTATATTATTGATCAAATGCACAAGGGATTTATAGATATATAGAACAAGAAGGATCATCCAAAAATTTATGCATTATTCACTCCTCATGCATTTGATTCTCTACTATAATCTTCTTCTTTTGAATTGTCAGTTTCTACAACCATAGAGGTTCAACCACAATCAGCCCAACCCTGTTCATTTTTTGGATCAGAGTCTAGAATTATACATCCAGAGAGCAGGAGTTCTGTGCCTTCGAAAATTGGATAATCTATCCACTTTTGAAGTGCTTAGGGGTTGACAAGACTAGATTTCCTATTAAGGTGATTCAATTATTGAGGCCCTACCAATACCTTGACAAATGGCCAGGAGACCATAATTGGGGGGATTTTTATTATGAGAAGAACTTTACAATGATGAGGGTTTATGGTTTCCCCCTCCCTCTACACATTTTTTCATTTCATGTACCACCAAGGATAGCTACAATGGAGTTCATCAGGCAGCTTATTTTGATAGATAAAGAGCATTTGGCATCACACAAGAAGGGTACTTTTACCCCTGGGCAGTTCAGCATCTGTAATTTCATTGTTGGAAAAGGAGCCTTACACTTGGTGAATACCTGGTTGAACCATTACAGAATGAATGTGGCCTTGCATAGACATGTTGATACTGAAGGATTCATTCTTAGTGAAAAGTAGTTTCTCACACCAACTATCCCCTACAAAAAGGTACATGAGGAGAGTATGGAGGAGGATTTGATAAAAAACATCCTGGAAGATGAAGAAGCACTAGTGGTACCAAAAAAGGGCCACAAAAAATTTAGAATCTAAATATGATGATGACAGTGATCAGGGTTTTCCTTTTCCCAAAGCCTACCCAGATTACCAAGCAGTACCATTGAAGCTTGCAGTTGAAGGAGAAGATGTCATTGACTTAATAGAGGTCCCAAAGAAGGAAGTAACAAATGAGCCCCCACCTAAGAGACAAAGAGTAGAAACAGGGGAGCCTTCTGGGACGAAGAAAATAGATAAAATTGGAGCTCTAATAACTGGAGACAGGCCTAATGATCATTATTTAAGAAAATAGATCAGGGCAAGGAAGAAACTCCAAAAGGATGCAGAAGAGGAGGAGGAGTTACCTCTCAGATCATGCATAGATAAAATATTATTGCATCAAGAGGAATTCCTCAAAGATGACAGCTTCATAAACAAAAGGGAATTCAAGGATTTCCTAATATGGAATAAGTAACAAAAAGTTGGAAAGAAGTTGTAATTGGCAGGTGGTGACCCAATTACCCAAGAGGCCTTACAAGCATTATAGTATTATGATCCTAAGTCTGAGGAGATCACACCAAAGCAAGCAAGGCAGCTGGTCAAGGCCAGTGGAGTGTTATTTGTGGAAGGCTGGGATTTGTCTTCAACATTCATTATAGATCAAATAAGGAGAAAACTTGATGTCAAACTATCATCAGAGACTCATGTTGGAGACATGATTAGAGGGTTTGGCTATAACCTTAAATCTCAGGCATTAGCAATGTGGAGCCTAGCTCCCAAAGATCAAAAGCCATCTATTCTGAACATTCAAGAGAAGATGGAAGGAAATAAAATCATATGGACATTAGATAATACATGGGATATGGAAATAGCCCAACTAATGACTCATTTTGATCAAATTAATGAGGCAAAGACAGGCCATCTATCAGACAAATCACAGAAGCTCACTAGTGATACTAGTGATATTGTCAAAGATAGGGACACTGATAAAAAATCAAAGAAAAAGATAAGCTCATAAATGAGCTTACCAAAAAACTAATGGAGATAACAAAGCCTACCCCTGTTGATCCCAAAGAGGTCATGGATGTTGGGATCCAAACAGAGGATACAGGGAAGATGCCTGCTGAAAGAGAGCAGGGATTTGTTGAGCATAATAGTGTGATTTTGGAAGCCTTGACTTCAATCTTACAGCATAGGATTGACACAATAAAAGGTAAGATTGATGTTGTGTATGGGGCTTATAATAGGTTGCCAGGGTTACAAATAGAAGTGACAAGTTTTTTGACAATTTTGGATCCTTACTATGCAACTTGGTCCGGGAGAACATCACTTTTTGAAAGATTAGCATCAGTTCAACCATTGAGATTAGATTTGCCAGAGATAGTGACTTTGGTTGGGACTAAAATAGAAAAAATTTGGGCTACTTTATCCTTTTCAAGGGTAAATCCAATCAAATTGATGCTAAGTTGAAGATGTTTGGGGTAGGCTATAATATATTTATTCCCCCAATAAACAGAGGATGATCAAATCAAACCACTGGGGTTATGCGGATTATAATTTGATAGTATAATACCTAATAAAGACATTTATGTCTCTGATTAGGGAGATCAGCTAGATATGGATAGATTCAACAAACTCCTAGATGAGGCAATCAAGGCAAAAATAGACTGCAATAAATTCATTGCAGATATTAAAGGCATAACAGATACTAGGTGGGAAAGGCAGAAGATTCAATTAGAAGATATTCAGAATTTTGAGTGGCCTAAGGAAGAGGATGTGACAACATGGGACATTATGAAAAAACCCAAGAAAAAGAAGCCTGTCACAGTTGATCTAGATATTATGGATGAAGAATAGAAGTGGACACATGGCACCTGATCTATGAGTATGGGAAGGTTAGTAATCATGAAGAGATTAGTGTAAGTTAGCCTGTATTGGTGGTCACTAGATCTTATTGAAAATATCAGATACTATCCTGAATATATGTAGACAAAGGTGCCGACATCCACAAAAGAACAAAATGCAGATCAGATCATATTCTTCAGCTTTGTCCTCCCACTGCTTGGAGTTTTCATGTTGTTTGTCTTTTTCTAAGTTTTAGGGTTAGGTTTCTTAAACCATCCGAAGCTTGTTGTATCCTTATCTTAAGGATTCTAAGATGGTTTTGACATATAAATAGATCTCATTGTAACATTTGGAGTAGGTGATGAAATATAATTATAAGCCAGACTACAAAATTTTGTCTGAGTTTCTTGAGCTTTAGCCTCTATATGTATGAAGCAGGAATATATATAAAATACAGTGCAACTTCTCTTCTATATTGTTGTTTTCTCTTTACTTGTTATGTATGCTCTTTTATGTTTAATTTGTAAGGAAATTTAAACATATCAGTTACAAGGTACCTGTCTAATTACTTACAAGTTTCTTTCAAGGAAAGGACTAAGTTTTGTGAGGAGTTTCAGGGAGCATAATAGTATTGTGAGGATTTGATACAGCAGTGTGGGAGTGACACGGTGATTTGTAAGGCATCTTACTTGAGTTTCATATAGGTTGTAAGGCAATCTATAGTATCTTTATTTTCTTTTTCTATGGATTTGCATCTTTGACTCTATAGCCCAAGGATAGGCACTGGTCTAGAATCTGTCAAGTGGTTTATCATCCTCCAAACAATTTGAAATACACAAATCTTTCACTTTTGTATTCAAAACATATAAGTCTAAGTAATTTTATCAAGATATACAATTCATTTTACTAATCCCTTTAAGAAAGGATTGAAATAGGTTGTTCCTCCTAAGTTATAAGAACTATAAAAGGAAGAAGGATGAATGTCCTTAAAACACTACTATTTGTTGTTATCATTTCAATAGTTTTCATGGTTAAGCTCTATGCCAAGTTGTTTTCAGTCTTATGCAGAGTAATTTATAATAGAATATAGTAAAAAGGCAGCAAACTAGTATCCACACTGATTAATATTATAAGACAACAATTTTATAAAGGTAATACATGCTTGGGTGTTGTGGAACCTAAAAAGAAGGAGGTGATGATTTTTTCCCTAGATATTATTATAAATCCTCATCAATTAGATTTTTCTCTTGCTTGAGTCATTAGTTTTAGATATTGGGAGTCATGGAGTCAATCAAATATTTCAAGCATTTGTTGAAGGTTCAGAAAGAAAAAACCCTAAAAATTTGGCAACTCTACTCGGGAAACATTAAGCTTATAGTCATTATTGCATAAATTCATTTTAATAGTATTCATTACTCCCAAGTGTGGGTGGCGACTCTAAAAGTGAAATATGTTTGATTTTTTTCAAAGAAGTATATCTTTCAGTATGAATACTAGGTCCAAGATGAGAAATAATCCAGAAATTGCATTAGATGGTGGAATACCATCGTCCTCAAGAATGGAGATATCTTGGAGGAAGAAAAGAAACCAAGTCAATATAGATGAAACTCCTCCAAGAATAAAAGAAAGTAATACTAGGAAAGAGGAAGGTAGTAATTAGTCTAATCATGATGGCAATACTTCAGAATAGGAAGAAGTTGCAGAGAAGGGATTAGAAACACTTGCAAATACCTCCACTTTAATTGAAAGAGAAGGGACAGATGCTATAAGTTCAAAATCTAGGGAAATCCCTTATGATGAGCTTGATAAGGAAGAAAGACTCATCATGAAGCATCTTGCCCTTATTCGGCAGATGAAAAGAGAAAAAGAGTTTAGAAAGAAAAAACATGAGCATAAGGATGTTGACAGAATTAAAAGAAGATCCTTAAGATATAAAACTATAAAGAATACCGAGAGGTCCCAAAAGGACCAAGAAATACCCAACACACACAGAGATTCTAGTTCACAAAATGTTAAGGACAAAGGTAAACAAAAGGTCAATGAAAGAAAACCTGAAGAACCTAAAGTTCAGAAGCCCTTAACAGAGCAGATGTCCAAATTGGATATTGATCTTGAGAAACTGAGGATAGAAAAAGAAACCATGGAAAATATGTTAGAAAAGACTCAGATTGAAGCTGCAACAATATAAATGAAAAACAAAATAGATTTTTTGCATTCTTCCAAATATTCTTATGTTGGAGCTGAGAACACAACATCTTCCAAGGCAAAAACTACTACTTTCAAGGAAACTGATAATTTCCAAAGAAAACCTCTAAATCTAGAAAGGTATAAGCAATTTAATTTCATTGGCATTCTTGGATACCCAAATGAATTTCCAAAAGATGTAGGTGATGTGGGAGAAAATATCCCAAAATTTGCTGGTAATAATGTCATCTCCTGTGAAACACACTTAAGAAAATTCATTGATTTTATTGATGATTTGAATATTACTCATGAAGATGTGTTGATGAAGATTTTTGTTTAGTCTCTAGTAGAAGATGCTAGAGAATGGTTTAGAAGTCTTTCTAATAGCTTTTTTTCTTCCATGGATGAATTAATTGAGTTATTTAAAGATCAATATGGTGATAAGACAAATAAAGGTTTCTTGCTGAATGAGTTCAATAATATTAAAAATAATTATAATGAAGAGGTCATCGAGTTCAATACCAGATTCCAAAGAGCAATGCATAAATTATTTCAGAAAATAAGGCTGGATGAAGAGGTATGTTTAGCAACTTATTTAAATGCTTTTGATTCTAAAATGGGTTATGTTCTTAGGGATAAGAATCCTAGAATACTCACTGATGCTTACAAGATAACAGTAAATATTGAGATGAATAGAAGGGTGTCTGGTAAACTGAATAGAAGAGATGACTAAAGGAACCTGAATATAAAGAGTATAGGGCTCCTCAAAATAATAGGCCATCCTATAATAACACTTATAATCCTCAGAATAGAATGCAAAATCATCCTTATGGAACTTAGTTTAAGGATGGGAAGCCTATTGTCCCACCTAGAAAAGAAAAAACTGAAAATAAAACTCCAGACCCTTTGCATAGAAATATTGTCCATTTATGCAATGATGATTTCTGGTGTGAGGTTTGTGAAGCCCCACATAACCCTGATTTTTGCATTATTTCCTTAGATTTGAAAACAAATGAAGAACAAGACAATAATGAAAGTGAACAATGTGATTACAATATGAAAAATGCCTATTCATGTCATGATGTAGACTCAGATAATGAAATTGAAAGTCATGATTCATATGGTTCACAAGGAAATGTAGAGATTCATCATCAACAAAAAATTTCAGACAGTGAAACAAAAGAAGTAGATGACCATATAAGATGTTATGCACAAAGTAATCAGGACATTCCATTGGTCAGAAAAGCTTCAGATGAAGAAAAAGAAAGAATTACTGCAGATTTGGTGAACAAAGCTAGAAGCAACTATCATTTAAGGAATATAACAATTGGTGGAACTGGTAGTCAGCCTGTTGGTATCTTTATAAAAGAAAATAAGATAGATACCAAGTATGTACAAAAGAAAGATGGGCCTGGGGAAAATGAAAACAAACCTAAGGTCAAGATTATAACCAAAACCCTAGAGCCTATTGTTGTACAAGAAGGGAAAGCAAAGATACAAGAATCAAGTACTTCTTCTCTTAAGGTAGAAAACAAAAAATCTAAGAAAGAAGAACCAACTCTAAACATACAAATTGAGGAAAATAATATTACAGTTGAAAAACCAAAGTCCTCAGATATGAAGTATACTCTAGTAGACATGGGTCACTATTTGTCTCAAATGACTATAAAAGTCCCATTTTTAGAAATGATGAGGATTAAGGAACATAAAGAAAAGGTTTTGTCATTATTAAACAGTGTGCCTACAGTAAAAAGTAAAAATTCAAAAAATATTGATAAGAAACCAACTAAGAGAGGGAGGGAAGCTGAGGTAATGATTTCTAAGATTCCTCAAATTTTCTTGAACACTACTTCTCCTAAGGTTGTAGACCCATTTTTTCTAACACTGGTAATTAATGGAAGGATGCTAAAAAATTGGATGATTGATTCAGGAGCATCAAACACTATCATGCTAGTAGAAATCATGAAGTCTATGGGATTACAAGTAGACACTCCTCGTGGGAGATGTCAAGCAATGGATTCCAGGGAAGTCCCTGTTATTGGTACTATTGAAGCCATGCCTTATAAATTAGCAGTATGTCCTAATGTGATTTTAAATATGAATGTTCTTGTGGTTTACATACCACCACATTATGGGATGTTGTTGTCTAGGAAGTGGAGTGCTTCAATGGGAGGTAGCATACAAATTCATTTATCATATGCTACTTTTAATATTAATGGAAATAGTGTTAAAGTGTCAAGAGAAGGTAGGACTCCTCATATGGTTGAATGGTATGAAGAAACTAACATTAATTATTGTGTTGATGTGGACATGGAGAATTTCAGAGTACAAAAGAGTGATCATCATCAATGTAAAAGTACAGATCCTCTAATTAAAGAATTGGGTATACAAGATGATGGATTATGGAAAATGTATTTTGATGGAGCTTGCTCAAAAGAAGGATTAGGAGCTGGTGTATTACTTGTATCTCCATCAGGTACAACTTTCAAATATTCCTTTTTGCTAGCCTTTCAATGTACAAATAATACAACAGAGTATGAGGCTTTGTCTTTAGGGCTAGAAATTGCCATTAAACATGGAATAAAATGTTTAAAAGTTTATGGTGACTCTGAATTAGTGGCAGCCCAAATAAGATCCAAATATGTAGTCAAAAATGATAGATTAAAAATGTATAAATATGCTATTTGGGATCAGATTGAAATGTTTGATGCCTTTGGTATAAGTTGGATAGAAAGGCCAAAAAATATAATGGCAGATTTCTTTGCAAATGTTGCTTTGAAAACTAATGATCAGACTTTACATGGGGTGTCAATACTTGAAGTTAAGACAAGACCAATTGTTCCAGATAATATATACAATTGGAAATTTTTTTCATGATGACCAAGATATTCTAAGATTCATTCAGTGTCTGGACCATTATGAGAATCAATACATAGATTGCAATACCTTACTGGAGAACAATAATGGTAAAGATTATGTCTTAGGAAATGAGGTTGTCCAATTGAGTTCAAATCAGATTCCTAAGGGTCTGGTTGAACTTGAAGCATTGTTTAGTAGTCAAAATGATAGCTCAGAAAAAATAAGCAATGCTAAAGTTGAGGATTTGGAAGAAATTAACTTAGGATCAGAAACCAGCCCTCAATTTGTTTAAATTGGAAAAGGTTTAGATTCCCATATAAGGGAAAATTTGATTAAGCTTTTGAGAAAATATAAGCATGTTTTTGCATGGTCATATGAAGACCTAAAGGCTTATAGGGAATATATTTTCCAACATGAGATCCCATTGAAGTCAAAGGTGAAACCATTTAGGCAAAAATAGAGGCCTATTAATCCTTTACTGGCCCCTAAGATGCAAAAAGAATTGATGAAGGTAAAAGATGCTGGGATTATCCAGCCCATTAGACACTCAACATGGGTTTCAAATCTGGTACCAGTAAGGAAAAATAATGGTGACATCAGATTATGTGTGGATTCTATAAATTTGAATATTGCCTCACTAAAAGATAATTATTCCTTACCTAACATGGATGCAATGTTACACAAAGTGACTGGTTGTGAGTTATTGTCAATGATGGATGGTTTCTTAGGCTACAACCAAGTTTTAGTAAAAGAATCTGAGCAATACAAGACTGCATTTACCACTCCTTGGGGAACTTATGTCTATATCAAAATGTCATTTGGATTGATAAATGCAGGAGCAACTTTTCAAAGGGCCATGGATGTTGCTTTTAAATAATTTATTGACTTATTCATGGTTTTTTATCATGGTTGTTTAACTATGTTTAGTCACCAAGTCTCTTGATTAAACATGAGTTAAGAAAATGATCCAACGACATAGAGATTGCAC
The DNA here is from genome assembly GCA_018584345.1 of Thuja plicata. Taxonomy (NCBI): domain Eukaryota; kingdom Viridiplantae; phylum Streptophyta; class Pinopsida; order Cupressales; family Cupressaceae; genus Thuja; species Thuja plicata. Next base: position 417,672 of record MU226493.1, read on the forward strand.
AGTCGTGGAGTCTCTAGATATAACCCAAGGTAAAGGAACAGTTAGCAAAAAGCCTTTGTCTCATTATCTCTGTAAGATCAAAGGTTAAGTTAAAACATTAGGAGACACCGTGACAACTGTTGATATAATGGTTAATCCTATGGTAGTCACCAAGTCTCCTGAAGGAACTGCAGTTATCAAAATGATCATGTGACAAGGAGACCACTCAGTCGCTGAGTTGCTGGAAGCTGATCGGAGTTAAAGTAAAGACTTTTCAGCAGTGCCATCATGGACAATTGTTAACCAATCAGATTGCAAGGATTTTAATAGATGAAAAAAGTAGTCGTATTTTGAGTTAATGCAGCAAATCAGATTTGATCTTGATTTCATTTCAAATTTTATAAGGTTTTTTATTCAGAAACACTCATCAAAAATTGATTGCCTGACAGTTTGAATGTCATGGCTAGAACCAGAAATTGATGGTATAGTATGTGAAACTAATGGTGGAAGTGACTGAATGCTAGGCTTACCAGTTTGAAGAGGCATCTACATTGAATTACTAATTATTAGTATACTTGTCCATTATTATTTCATTTTACCAAGTTTTCATTTTCTCATAGTGAAGAGTTCATTGAAGTTTTAAGTGCTTTCTGAGAGAAGTGAAATTTCCAGCAGTAGAGAATTCAAAGGGTGATTCAGTGATTCTAAATTTAGCAGAGTGTGAGATTTGTGGTGTTTTCAGTGACTGAATTTAGAATTGTAGAGGGTTTTTCATAGTTTGTGGTGAGAGTTTACAAATAGATTTGTTTCAATATCGGTAAATAAGGGTTGAAAATAGAACATAAAGGAAGTATGATTCAAGCACAGAGTATGGCCTCTACCAGTGGGAGAAGTGATGATGTTGAAGATGAGTCGAAGGGAAAAAAAAACTACTCAAATGAATTCCTTACTTTTCTTCCAGGTTCAAACCAGAATCGAAAGGTTAGTGCAAATGTTTTAATTGATGATATGGCTTATGTTAGGGATGCTAAAACACCAGGGTCATCAGGGTGTTCTCTTTTCAATTATTTATTTAATAATAGTAATGAACACATGCCTATCTCAAACCCTTGGACCTGTGGGTTAGCCAGGTTGCTAGTTCCTGATGTTTTTGTCGACATTGATTTCATACTAGAATTGGCTAGTAGATATGACCCTTTGATCAAAACCATTAAGAGGGATGATGGAAAGCCCTTACTCACCCTAGACCAAAATACTTTTATGAAAGAATTTAATGTCTACTATCCTATGGCCACTGAGATAAATCTGAAGAGCCTAGAGAACAGGTACAGTAGAGAATCCAGCATTGCTACTAAATTGATCAGGGATCATCATGTCCCTAAGAGAATAAAGACTTATATAACCCCCATGCCAGGTGCAACCCCATATTTTTATAAAATCCTTAATTTCTATATTAAGTATATATCATATGCACTATGTAGAGTGCTTGGAAAGGATGTTGGGATAGAAAGGATCACCTCTAACATTTTGATGATGGTGTTAGATATGCAGAGTCTTCATACTACTTCCAACTATGAATACATTCAGTATATTATTGATCAAATGCACCAGGGATTTATAGATATACAGAACAAGAAGGATCATCCAAAATCTATGCATTATTCACTCCTCATGCATTTGATTCTCTACTATAATTTTCCTCTTATGAACTGTGAATTTTTGCAAAGACAGAGGTTCCACCACAATCAGCCCAACCCTGTTCAGTTTTGGATTAGAGTCTGGAATTATACATCCAGAGAGAAAGAGTTGTGCACCTTTGAAAATTGGATAATCTATCCACTTTTGAAGTGCTTAGGGGTTGACAAGACTAGATTTCCTATTAAGGTGATTCAATTATTGAGGCCCTGCCAATACCTTGAGAAATGGCTAGGAGACCATAATTGGGGGGATTTTTATTATGAGAATAAATTTACAATGATGAGGGTTTATGGTTGCCCCCTCCCTCCACACATTTTTCCATTTCATGTACCACCAATGATAGCTACAATGGAGTTCATCAGGTAGCTTATTTTGACAGATAAAGAGCATTTGGCATCACATAGGAAGGGTATTTTTACCCCTAATAAGTTCAGGATCTGTAATTTCATTGTTGGAAAAGGAGCCATAGACTCAGTGAATACCTAGTTGAACCATTATAGAATGAATGTGGTCCTGCATAGACCTGTTGATACTAAGGGATTCATTCTTAGTGCAAAGAATTTTCTCACACCAACTATCCCCTACACAAAGGTACATGAGGATTGTATGGAGGAGGATTTGATAAGAAACATCCTAGAAGATGAAGAGTTGGATAGAAAATCAATTAAGTTCAATGAACTTAAGGACCTGGAGAGGCAGGTAAAAAAAAAGGGGATGAAGTTTGGAGGTTTTTACCCTAACTTGACTTATCTCAAAAGGTTGGATGTAATGATTGATAATCACACTCTTTTATGTAATCAGTTGGAAGAAACACTAGTGGTACCAGAAAAGGGCCACAGAGAAAATTCAAAATTTGAATATGATGATGACAGTGATCAGGGTTGTCCTTCTCCCAAAGCCTACCCAGATTACCAAGCAGTACCATTGAAGCTTGTAGTTGAAGCACAAGATGTCATTCACCTAACAGAGGTCCCAGATAAGGAAGTAACAAATGAGCCCACAACTAAGAGACAAAGAGTAGAAGCAGGGGAGCCCTTCTGGGATGAAGAAAATAGATAAAATTGGAGCCCTAATAACTGGAGATGGGCCCTATGATCATTATTTGAGAAAAAATATCAGGGTAGGGAAGAAACTCGAAAAGGATGCAGAAGAGGAGGAGGAGTTACCTCTCAGATCATGCATAGATGGTAGATTGTTGCATCAAGAGGAATTCCTCAAAGATGATAGCTTTATAAAGATAAGGGAATTCAAGGATTACCTAATATGGAATAAGCAACAACAAGTTGGAAAATAGTTGCAATTGGCAAGTGGTGACCTAGTTACCCAAGAGGCCTTACACGCATTACAGGATTATGATCCTGAGTCTGAGGAGATCACACTAGAGTAAGCAAGGTAGCTGGTCAAGGCCAGTGGAGTGTTATTTGTGGAAGGATGGGATTTGTCTTCAACATTCATTATAGATAAAATAAGGAGACAACCCGATGTCAAAATATCATTAGAGACTCAGGTTGGAGACATGATTAGAGGGTTTGGCTATAACCCTAAATCTCAGGCATTAGCAATGTGGAGCCTAGCTCCCAAAGATCAAAAGCCATCTATTCTAAACATTCAAGAGAAGATGGAAGGAAATAATATCATATGGACATTAGATAATATAGAGTATATAGATATAGCCCAAGTAATGACTCATTTTTCTCAAATTAATGAGGCAAAGACAGGCCAACTATCAGAAAAATTGTAGAAGCTCACTAGTGATACTAGTGATATTGTCAAATATAGGGAGCTAGCATTGATAAAAATAAAAGAACAAGATAAGCTCATAAATGAGCTTACCAAACAACTAATGGAGATAATAGAGCCTACCCCTATTAAGCCCAAAGAGGTCATGGATGTTGGGATCCAGATAGAGGATACAGGGAAGATGCCTGCTGAAACAGAGCAGGGAGTTGTTGAGCATAATAGTGTGATTTTGGAAGCCTTGAATTCAATCTTACAGCATAGGATTGACACAATCAAAGGTAAGATTGAAGTTGTGTATGGGGCTTATAATAGGTTTCTAGGGTTACAAATAGAAGTAGCAAGTTTTTTGAAAATTTTGGATCCTTACTATGCAACTTGGTCCGAGAGAACATCACTTTTTGAAAAAATAGATGGGAAAGGGAGAAGACTCAATTAGAAGTTATTCAAAATGTTGAGTGGCCTAAGGAAGAGGATCTGAAAGCATGGGACATTATGACAAAACCCAAGAAAAATAAGCTTGTCACAGTTGATCTAGATATTATGGATGAAGAATAGAAGTGGACACATGGCACCTGATCTATGAGCACAGGAAGGTTAGTAATCATGAAGAGATTAGTGTAAGTTAGCCTGTATTGGCAGTCACTAGATCTTATTGCAAATATCAGATACTATCCTGAATGCATGCAGACAAAGTTGTCGACATCTACAAAAGGACAAAATGTAGATTAGATCATATTCTTCAACTTTGTCCTCCCACTGCTTGGAGTTTTCATGTTGTTTGTCTTTTTCTAATTTTTAGGGTTAGGTTTCTTAAACCATCTGAAGCTTGTTGTATCCTTATCTTAAGGATTCTAAGATGGTTTGGACCTATAAATAGATCTCATTATAACATTTGAAGTAGGTGATGAAATATAATTATAAGCTAGACTACAGAATTTTGTCCGAGTTTCTTGAGCTTTAGCCTCTATATGTATGAAGCAGGAATATATATAAAATACAGTGCAACTTCTCTTCTATATTGTTGTTGTCTCTTTACTTTTTATGTATGCTCTTTTATTTTTAATTTGTAAGGCAATTTAAACATATCAGTTACAAGGTAGTTGTCTAATTACTTACAAGTTTCTTTCAAGGAAAGGACTAAGTTTTGTGAGGAGTTTCATAGAGCATAATAGTATTGCGAGGATTTGATACAGCAGTGTGGGAGTGACATGGTGATTTGTAAGGCATCTTACTTGAGTTTCATATAGGTTGTAAGGAAATCTACAGTATCTTTATTTTCTTTTTCTATGGATTTTCATCTTTGACTCTATAGCCCAAGGATAGGCACTGGACTAGAGTTTGTCAAGTGGTTTATCATCATGCAAACAATTTGAAATACACAAATATTTCACTTTTGCATTCAAAACATATAATTCTAAGTAATTGTATCAAGATATACAATTCATTTTACTAATCCCTTTAAGAAAGGATTGAAATAGGTTGTTCCTCCTAAGTTCTGAGAACTATAAAAGGAAGAAGGATGAATGTCCTTAAAACACTACTATTTGTTGTTATCATTTCAATAGTTTTCATGGTTAAGCTCTGTGTCAAGTTGTTTTCAGTCTTATGTAGAGTAATTTATAAGAGAATACAGTAAAAAGGGAGCAAACTAGTATCCACACTGATATATATTATAAGACAAAAATTTTATAAAGGTAATACCTGTCTGGGTGTTGTGGAACCTAAAAAGAAGGAGGTGATAATTATTTCCCCAGACATTATCATAAATCCTCATCAATTAGAGTTTTCTCTTGCTTGAGTCGTTATTTTCAGATATTGGGAGTCATAGAGTCAATCAAATATTTCAAGCATTTTTGAAGGTTCAGCAAGAAAAAACCCTAACCTGAGGTATGATACTTGGATAGAGGAGAAGTGATAGAATTACCACATATATATAGAAAAGGTGGAAGAGGATTGATGAAAAGGTATAAATAGAGTGTATGGGTGTCAAGCCATAGGTGAAGTGAAATGTGTAAGTTGGATTAAAAGAGGACCAGAAAGATGATGGATCTAGTTACTACGTATAGCACTTGAAATAATTTTTCACCATGGTACTTATCCATAGCACCGCCGAAGTGGTTTTCACTAATGGATGACTTGTTTTATCTTGTGTCTCTCTTCTCTTTTCTCTCTTTTTAGAATATTTTGATTTTTTTGGTATTTTTTTTCTTTTTAGGGGATAGGACTGCCCAATGGGTTATGCATAGAAGCACTTGAGATTTATAATATTAATAGGGTTGAGGAGATGATCTCCTTCTTGTGTGGAGAACTAAGCCCTAGACTCAAATTTGGTAGTGATCACATAAGGGTGCAACCAACTAGGCTCAAAAATTCCCTTTTTGTCATGACTCTATAAATTCTTTTTATTTTGCATGAGGACAAGATCACCTACTTCAAACTCACAAGGCTTGATCTTCTAGTCATATTGTAGGCATATGATATTTTTAAATACATGTAAATAGTTTAAGGTATAAAGTTGCATCTCATGAAGGCTTTGGATCTCTTGTAATTGTGCAACTCTACATTCTTCATCTGGCAATAAGTTTTGTAAAGAAATCTTGAGGGACTGGAGATCGATCTCAACAAGAAGGAAAACTTTATAATCAAAGATGAGGGAATATGGTGTAGCACCAATGGGAGCATAGGTTGAAGTAGGATAGGCCCATAAGGCAGGATTTAATTGTAACTACCAGTCACAACCCATTTTCTGACTATCATTTTAAGGATTTTAATAATGCTTTTATTTGTAACCTCGGCTTTATCAATCCCTTGGGAGTAATAGATGGAGGAAAAGTGTTATTTAATACGAAATCTCTAACATAGATATTTGACATACTTATTCTTAAAAGGAATACCAACAGACAAGGTATGCTTTGAGGTACATCTCATAGCAACAAATGAGGTAGTTCAATATAAACTTGGAAATTTGGTTGCCAGTAGTGTAGGTAAAAAGAATGGTCTCAACCCATTTGGTGAAATATTCAGTGATGGTAATAATGAAATTATGAACACTAGAGGGGGTAGGATGTATTTCTCCTATGCTATTGAACCCCCATTATGAGAAGGTCCAAGGTGTAATGATAGGATGCAAGGACTAAGAGGGTGTGTGTATCAAATAACTGTGTAATTGACAGGGCACACATTTCTTCACAAAGTGATAGGAATCACGTTTCCTAGTGGGATAAGATAATCTATACATAAGAGCTTCTTTTCAAGAGTGATACTACTATAATGTGCACCATAGATTCTTTGGTGAACCTCTTGAAATTTCATTTGATCTTCTTTTGATACTAGACACTAAAGGAGGGTTCCATCAAAGTTTTTTCGGTAAAGGGTGCCACCTAGGAGGTTGTAAAGAGATGCACAACAAATGATCTTGCATTGGTTGGGGGTAAGGTGAGGCGGCATGAAAATTTCATGAAGGTAGGCATAGATATCTTGATACCAATGTGAATCTAGACCAACAATCTCACACAATATTTTAGATTCTAGCATGTCATAAGCAGGGACCATAAGGTGCTCAACAAGAAATTCACATTTGTGACTATTCTTAGGCATGGAAACTAAGGACCCAATAGTATCCACTACATTGACATCTTTATTATTTTCTCTGGGCATTAACTGGGACTGAATATTTGCAAAGTGTTCCCTCAATTCTTCTGGTAGTGCTATGTTGAGTCCTACAAAAAAAAATTATGCCTTGGTAATCTTTGGTTCAAATCCTTACGTTTGAAGTGTTATTTGCATGGTTTTGGGGGGTTAGGTTTTAGGGTTTATGATGTATTTGCAAGATATTTTATGTAAACCTTAGTTATTTTTTATTTTTTCATTACCTTTTTCAGGACGTAAATCACTTAAGCGAAGGGTTGTTATTCGGTAAAAGGGACCAATTTATGTCATTAGGTTAGTCTTTTATGTGGTCACCTTTTAATTTTTATTGAGTCCTATTGTTTTTCCCTAATTTTTAGCACTTTATTCTTACATTGGCTCGTGGTCCATATTTTAAGTGATATATGTTAAGGGTTTTTCTTTCATTCTAGGTGGGTCCCCTTTACCTTTCTATCAATTTGCAATATGTTTCTTTTCCATTGGCCCCGCGATGCTGTGATGATGTCCCACTAAAGATTTGTTTGACCGTAGCATAGCGAGAGGCCGCCATCTGTCACCCTTGATTTGGGAAAGGGAACTATTGAAATGTTTTAATATTTTATGTTGATAAAATATTACTTTTTATGCATTTACTTTCTAGTTGTTTTTATTCTATTTTTTATACTTTTAGTAGCTGACTATTCCTGCAGTCACAAAATTATAACTCTGTGACCGTTCCTGCAACTCAGGAATCTAACATAGTAGCTATCCTTATTAGTTAAAAAAATTATTATTTCAGAATTATTTTTAGTTGATTTTCTTTGTAGAATAATGTAGCTGGAGTATGTTAGGTGTATTTCCTTCATGTTACTCAGTTTAGCACTTCAATTGTTTAAAATAAAGATAGCATACTTCCTAGATCTCTTAGTGCACACTCCATGTTATCCCATTTCATGTCATACATCCTTGGATTGATAAGATAAATGATCTTTAATGATGGAACCTGATGACTACTCATTAAATATATGATGTCTCTAAGTTGAGGTGTTATGTCGAGTCGGTTGACCATTGTTTGATACCAAAAAGTGCTAGGTGAAAATTTTCTTATTTGTGAAGACCATTATAGGGTAAACATGGATATAGTGTTTAGGTTTATAGCATCATTATTATATGTGAATGAAGTGAAACTAACAATTTTCATACTGAATGGTGAGGTTTGGAAATGACTATACCAACAAGCTCAACAAAGTGCTTATTATGGCTCATTATGGCATTGACACTCCCAATGATAAAAACTTAAGGATTTTTGTGGACTGAGATGCAATCATCATTTCTACCCTTCTTGGAAAATTGCAAGAACACCACAGTGGATGTGCACTAAGAATGCTTTCTACTGGCAGTTTTGAACTTGAAGAAGGAAATGGGTGTAGAAGCCATCTTCTACGTTGAATGGTGGAATAAATTCTAGTACAAGGTGTACCAACATTTGGCCCTTTCCAGAACTATGAAGATACACAAGTGTAAGGAAGAAAAATATTTGGAGGATTTAAAATCCTCCTCCCCCCATGCCTTTTCCTCTTGCTAGCATAGCACCCTTTCTCAAAGTACCATTTTGTATGTAACAACAATTTTGCCTGTCTTTT
>MU226493.1:461306-484292 GCA_018584345.1 Thuja plicata
AGAATCTGGAGATTCCTCTTCATTCATAGTCTACCCACAGCTAGGAGAGGTTTCCATTGTGAGGATGGAATTGTCGTGTAGCCCTAATGCCTGAGTTAGGGTGACAATTCTGAGCCTGAACAATAACAATAACTTGAAAAATATCCAAATCAAAACTTGATTGCACAATATTTGAGACATCTTGCTGATCAAAACTTTTACCAGCACCCTCCAAATCTCAAAATGCATCATCAAGTAATGGATCATTTACTGAGAACACACATGTAGATTTTTCACTCTTCTTAAAGGAATAATCAGCATTATGATGTATACAAGAATCATGCACACCAAACTCATCAAAATCTGAATCCACACCAGCATATGAGTCATCATATTCATCATATTTGACACAATCCAATTTCTCACAATCATATGCATTTCCATCTTGCACAGTGTTTTCCTAAAAAGTAGGAAAAAGAAAATCAGCATATGTTTCATACTTCGCACCCATTAGCATGTCATCATTTTCGTAGCATATATCAATCAGGTATTGCAAAGTAGAGTCTACATTAGGTGCATACCTTTGAAAATTAGCAGCCAATAGTTCTGATATTTTTTCACTACTTAGTGAGCATTGAATTTCATTCTCTCCTTTGGCTTCATTCTTAGTGCTGCAAATATCTTCCTCGTTTGAAAAAAGGACTTCAAATTCTTGACTCATATCATTTCGTGCAAAAGAACCATCACAAAATCTCTCATTCACATCATAATCATCCTCTTGCTATCCAAAATACTCTTCCCTAAACTAAGACAAGAAATCTGCACTACCATCCTGATAAGAAAACAAATCCACAAATCCAACGGAAACATCCGCAACTATAGATTTATCTTCCACATATTGATAGTCACTTACTTCACTATCAGCATCATAATTAGCATTGTTGGCACAGCTAGAGTCAGCATTATCAGCACTTTCAAATTTAGATTTTTCAATCGAATCTATCCAAATTTTAACAAGTTCAATGCCTTCTTCTCTACGGGATGCAGACCAATTTACTGACTTAGGCATACAATGCTCTAAGAACAAATGAATATAAGTAGACTCTTGAAGTTCAACATTTATGGGAAGCTCATCATATGCTTTGGAAAAATTTTCATAAAACCAATGTATTGATTCCTCTTTCCTTTCCCCTACTTGTGTTCTAAAAAAAAGAATGGATTTGTCTTGGATTCTTTGATTAAATAATGCAATATCTTTTTGAATTTCTTCAAGATTTGTTGGATAAGTTTCAGATCTAGGCAACATATCTCGATCCATTGAAATAGGAAACTCCATTGAACTATTCATTAAAAATACATCTTCTTACTCACAAAGATTTCTATCTGACTTATGCAATCATTTCTCCACATAACAAAGAACATACTTTTGATTTTGATGAGTGAAATTTGTAAAACAAGAAGCATGACAAAAAACTTAGATCTATTTTCCTTCTTTTAATGACCTCTTCACCTAGTAAGGAACCAAATTATCTCATAAAAATTTGAGGAATACTTGGGTAAATTCTCTTGTTGCTTTCACTCTTTATTTCTTTCTGATTTGGTCATTCAACCAATGAATCTTTAAGCATCTGCTAAATCTTTGTTGCAAGTGTTTCCAACTGATCATAAAATTTCTTTATTAAATACACGCTGGTGCAAAGATATTTCAGAGTCGCCACTCACTGTTGTGAGAATATATAGAACATTAGTAGAACACAGACAAGTTGGGATTCAAGAAAGGATAGAAGACTTTGAGGAAGTCAATAGGATTTAACACACTACTTTCACAATGAAGACATACAAAGATCTTTTCAACAACAACAACTAGGCTGATAGCTATTATTTGAAAAAAATTTAGATTTACAAATGTTTATAACTCTATCCTCAAATGGATATGGCAGAAATGACTGGATTTAAAAATAAGCAAGCCAGGAATCTAGCTCAACTTGATAAACCTACATTATTCATGAAAAGATAATACCACTCCCCAGCAAAGTCATCGTTTTTTTGGTTGTTTTTTTACACTACAACTACAAGGACAACAACCTTTTCACTTTGCAATAGATATTTACAAGAAGCCAACTCCAATTATTTCACAATAGAATGAAAAGGACCAAATAACAAGGATGCAGATCTATCCTTCTACACTTTAGGTTCTGCAAAACCAAGGGGGGACACCTTTCAACACGTTCAAATATTATGTGAGGCATTATTCAAGCATAGATCTCAAATAGGCTCAACACGACTAGGAGATACTAGGTGACTGACTAATCACCCATTGAACATCAACCATGAAGTGGAGCATGAGATTGGTAGAACACAACAACCACATAAAACATACGATATTTCAGAGTTTATATTTAAGATGCAGAACATAGCTAAGACCGACTAGATATGCATCACTATGAAAATACTAATCCTGGATCAGTGCATTGTTCATTGGGAAAAACCTCAAACTAAACAAAATATACATCAATTAACTTCTATCAAAGATTCTAAGCCATAAACATAATAAATCCAGACCAATACTACTTATATGATCCTCCTGTAGACAACCAAATGAAATTATGTCACATCCACAACATAATTTAATCTGATCCTAGATCAGAACTAAAGAATGATAACATATACATAGATCAACTCTATGTAGAGAATCATAATATTCAGACTTCACAAGACTGACACCAATGAGAGATTTGAATTAGGAACTCTCATATTAAGTATGAAGAACCACATTCTTGTATACAATCTACTACAAAATACACTTGTTCAACAATATGCAAAAGATATGAGGTTTTCTATGTCCACCTCTAATATAGTAAAAGACTACACCCTCATGGAACCAAAACAAGACTGGAATCTCCTAGAGCCAGAAATCTTAAACTCTCTGTGGAGACCAAGAAATTGGAACCCTTCAAACCTCAAGAAGAAAAGCATATATCCATCCCAAGAAACTCCTGATTTTTTCTTTCTTAGACACATGTCTTTTTTCCCCAAAAAAACTCATTTGAAATGAAAATATTCCTCTTTCATTGAAAAAATCTACTCACACTCCAACTACTTTTGTCTTCCATCTTAAAAAAATTGAAATCTGATTTGATTTGATTTTTCCCTTTTATCTGCGTTTGAGACTTATCTTTGTCTTCTCTTGTGAATGCACATTAACCATTGAAAATAATAATAATCCTAATGTTTTAGACTTAATATAGTGTGTGCAGGCTTTAAAATAATAATATTTATCTCTGCTTTTAATATTTGTGCACTTTAATCCTCCATTTTCTACACTTTAATCCTGCACATTTTTGTGTTTCTGCTTTTTAAATCTTTAATATTTATCTTCCTGCACATTACCTTTATCACCCTTATCTCTGCATAGATTGCCCAGATTGCACCAAAACGTGGCACTTGTCATCCTTTGATTGGTTTGCAAGTCCACCTAGGTGCCTACATCACCATGCTCTTCCTAGCCTGCCACTTGTTGCACTGCCATGTGTCGGTTAGGCGGAATCCCTTAATGAGATGATCTTGATCATCTTCCCTTTGAGGCATCGCGCCATCCATCAATTTCTTCTACCTCAGGATATGTGCCCACCTCAAATACTTCTCCTACACGACTACCACATCACCATCCACCTCAGTTTGTCCTACTGTTATCCCCGCCACGTGTTGCACATGAACAATTCTTCAATGGTAACCTCCTTACATCATTCATATCCAGACATAGCGCTAGCCGTTGATCTTCTCTGGGTTCATCATGCGTCGTTGATCTTCTACACCTAGGAATCTATGAACGATCTGTTGTTCTCCTCTTCCACGTCATCTCCATGGGCCCCACCAAAACCTTTTTGTCTTCTTTTGTCACACATCTACCTAGCACGCACTTTGAGGAACCTCCTACATGCATTGCCTAGAGCCTCCTACTCTTCTTCATATTAGTATGTAAGAATTATTCCTTTTAAACATCTCGGTTTTCTATTTTCTGCTGAATGTGGGACTAAGTTCTTTGATTTTTTTAAAGTTTTATCTCTGCGCAGACTAAAATATTTCTTTCCTCCTCCAGTCAACATAGCATTCCATTGGCTAAGCACGCCCGCTAATGAGCCTCTTGTCTCTTTCTTCAACCAATGATCTTTTTGTTTTTGTATTTAAACAACTTTCCACACATCTCCCCTTTGCATGTGGGATAATGACCTCCACAATCCATTTTGCAAAACACACACCCTGCGCGCCTGGTGATCCACATGATCACATTTCTTATAAAATATAGATTAGCATTTCACACACCATGTCTATGCTTTTTTAACCCATGGTGTAACTTGTGTATGATTCCATATCTTGCACTCATCTCGTAGTCAATGAGATAAGAATAATATTTAAGACAATCTATCAAACGGTCAATGTGCTTTGCGTAATCCTAGAGAATTTTGTAAAGGTTATGCATCCTCTGGAGTACAGTGATTGCAGGGAATACTCAACATGGGTACAATAATGAAGCCTTAAATATTTTTGTGATATGCAGCTCAGGGGCGTGAGACCTATTTCTGTCACAATGGAAATTGTTATACCTTCTTGTGCACACTTGACAGCTCTGAATTATGGCGAAGATTCATAGTTATGTAGTTAAAAGTCATTTGGAATTAAACATCCCTGTGGGAAATACCCTTATGGACATGTACACCAAATGTGGCAAGGTTGAAAATGCATGCCTTGTGTTTGAACAAATGGTTCGTAGAGATGTGATATCATGGTGGATAATTTTTGGGTGAAATCGAATGCATAGACATTGGGAGGAAACTCTGAAACTTTTTGATGAAATACGATGACAAGGTGTGAAGACCGACCATATCACCATCATTGCGGCCTTGGTTGTGCTTCTACCTCCTATATTAGCTTAATTTCTCATTTTAAACATCTTTTGTGCATTGCTTTTTGGCTTGGAAGTTTCAAAACCATTCCATACACATCACTGCACAATCTTTAGACACTATACGCTGCCTCTATATTCCACGTGTAGTTTCTAAGAGTAGTAAGCTGCAGAATCTTCCAATATTGGTGCTTCAAAATCATTCAAATACTAATCCATCTATCCCATTCCAATCTCCATGATTATGCCCATGGAGATTGGAATGGGACAGATGGATTAGTATTTGAATGATTTTGAAGCACCAATATTGGAAGATTGTACAATCAGAGAAATCATTGCACTCCTTGCATTAAACATGATTTCATCATAAACCAGATAAAAAAAAAAGCTCTTAAGTCCAACATCTCCAATTGAAGGAACATAATTTTTTCCAACATAGAAATGATCCAAATAAGTAAAGAAGTAGGAGAACCTTTCCACCATCACCTTGTAACTTTTCCAATGCTTAACAAGTTCTCTCAACATCACCTCTCCTTGCTTTTTCCTCAAAGAAGGTAAAAACTTTGAATGTATGTAATCATTGATTGATGTTTTTTATAGGTCATAGAGTTCATATTCATAATTTTGTCCTATGCACAAATTGAAAATGGTTGTACAAGCATTCATATGCTGATTTCCACTTATAAGCTTATCATTAAGTTCCTCTAGTGTGTTTTTAAATTCAATCAAGTCACTAGATTTCATGGTCATTTTGATAATTAATTGGTTACAAAGATGAATTTCTTGTTATGAAGTTCCAAATGTCGCTATTTTTGTAATTCATTCACTTCTTTTGGTGACCATGTGGTGATATCTCTTTGCGGGATTCTTAACATATGCATCCTTTATACCTCTGCAAACTGATCACATAAACAAAAAATAGCCTCTAGAAATGACCTTAAAAACTGATCAAAGAGCCTCATAGATGTTAGAGTAATAGTCTATTGGGTTACTAAATTAAATCATTATGATATAATTAGTAACTTTCCTATTCACTCTAGTTTTCTTCAGCTAACCTTAGGGTTTCCCTTTTAGGGTTTCGTGTTTCCTTTTATAAGGATTCACTTGTTAGTTTTCATAACAAGGAGATTGTATTGTAATTTCATAGTGTTAATAGAAGCTTTTTTCTGTCACAATATTTTTGCAGTCTCTGGCCTATTGGCTGCCATAGCTGCATTCTTCTCTTATGTCTTTGCTTCCTTCTTGTAGCAGTCTTTGCATGCAGGTGATCTTGGGTGAAGTTGCATTTATCAACTTCTACAATAGAAACATGTCGTATGAAACCCTTGCTCACTTCCAACATGTGAATACATGTTCCAAATGGATTTTCATGAAAACATTAAGGTTGCAAAATAATAACATTCAAAATGAGCTACTTGATTTATTCTACAGTCGGATAAGCCCCAAACATATGCAAACCCTGCCCAAAATGCAACTTGGAAAAATATTGGATCAACTCCTGAGAATGCTTCACTTGGAATAGTGATTCTTTAAAACATACTGAGTATGCATGCAAAAGGGCTTTACCTGATTCAACTCCATGTGCAAGATGTAACTGATCAAACATGGTAATTCTGGAACTATGCAAATGCGGATAAACAAACTACATAAAATGTATTTGAATTTGCCCTTGAAAAAATAGAAACCCATGCCTTGAGGCTCAATCCTTGATATTGGTAGTACAATGATATAAAGAGAGCATAATAAGTCAACTCACTTGTTAAAATTTTCAGCTATCACCAAAGTGTTAACCCTCAAAGTTTATCTCTCAGAGAGAATCATTGTTGTGCGGATTTGAAATTTGAATAAGTCTGGTTTGGATCTGGCCTCACAAACTTATCAGTTGAATGCCTCATGATCTAAAAACCTGGAACTTGAATCACTTGCATATAAGTAATACGAGGCTTCAAATATCTTGTTTTCATGGTCAACCAATCAGTCAACATTAATCCTCAAAGTTAGCCCTTTAAAAACTTTCTCAATTTTTTAAAACACAGTGAAACTACATAAATCTGATTTGGAATTCGTTGAGAAAACCAATCAGATGGATTGAACAAGGTCTAAAAATATTTATGGGAGAACCTTTTCATGATTAAAATATATAGTAGCATTCAATTTTTCATGATATTCAACCGAGTACAAATTGTGGAACCTCAAAGTGGGGCATTCAGTAATTCTATAAATTACACTTAGCGAACCAGAATAAATTGAAAACAAAAATACTTTGAAAAACTTATCATTTGCACTCACAGGGATCTAAAAATGGAAATGAAGATTCTCTCACATGCCTACAATACCTCAAAATAATCCTTATGTCATGAGTCTATATCTAGTCAAAGATACAAGCCTGCAAAGTAGGTCATTCGATCAAATCCAAAAATGTGCAGAATGCAGATTTAGGTAAAGCACCTCCAAATGGCTATCTTCAAAACACATCAAATCTGACATTTGAAAGCTATAAACCACTATATTTACTCCATGATAGGTGGTGCACATGTTCCCCAAGCGGTATCTTATGAAAACCATCATGTCTCATTTTACTTGCACTCCAAGTAGGCCTCTTCAAAAGTTTTTTAGGGGTACTCACCTAGCCTTAGAGAAAAAATTTTAATTGGTCACTCCAAATTTCTACCAAATTTAAGAGAACCAACAGGTTGTATGTAGGTGTTTCTCTCCAAACATAACTAATTGATCCCCAAATGACTTCTAAAAACTATATGGATGGAATGAGAATTTTAAGATGAAATATAAGTGAAGAGTTCGATGCAAACTAATGGATTTAAATGTAAAAAAACTACGCTAAGAATGCCATGATTTCTAAACTGTGAATGTGAAATCGTACAAAAATGCAAAGATCACTAAACTAAGATTTAAAATGGATACTAAAATCTCTAGAGTGATTTCAACATGATGAAAATACAAATTGGTGAGTGATAAAATGCATAGGGAGAGGCTCCTATTTATAGGATTAGGAAGAAAATTGACGATTGAGATTCAAATTTAAATTGGAGGACTAGGATTCATTATGATTGATGAGTTGGAGTCCATGTGGAAGCCATGTATGCAAGGGTAGTTGGTCATGCAAAAGAAATGAGTTTCTCACACATGTGTGAATAACCTTGAAAGGGATGGCTCATAAATTCCATGTGGGAGACAAGAGTAGCTCAAGGTGGCCACACATGTGTGAGGGTGGCTTAAGGAGATTAAGGGAGACAAATGTGTAAGAAGGGTAAGTGACTATTTATGGAAGGTTAGTGGTCCAAATTTGGGGAATGTGCTCACATGTGTGAGGCACATTTGAAAATAGAGGGAAATGTTAATAAGTTTAGGAATTATGAAATAAGTTTAATTAAGGAGTAGTTTTACAGGTGACATGATGGGCTCAAGTCTAGGGTTTTTAGGTTTGGGTTAGATTTAATTAATTAACTATTAATTAAGTCATGTGATTAAACATAGTGGGGGAATATCCAAATAATAATAAAAACTATTTGAATGTAGGCTAGGAGGAATAGTGCAATAATTACACCATTGGGCTAGAGAGGGGTACAATATAATTTATTCAAATTAGTCACATTATAAGGCTAAATGGTAATGATAATATAATTAATAAAAAAAATGGATTATATTATTAGGATTAGTTAATTTATTAAAATAATTACAAGGTTGTGTTAGTATGAACTTAGTAAATTCATAAGGGATGATTTTGAACGTCTATATTTTGCCCCTCTTTGATGTGATGTCTGGAAAAGGAATCATGTCAAAAAAAAAAGATGCCCTAGTAGGGAAATGGAGGGAAGGAAGCTTGCAGAAAAGGAACAACAATGGAAGGATATCTCTCCTCGAGAAATTGGTGCAAAAATAAAATTTGCAAAAATTTACCAAAAAAAGGGGCAAAAAGGAGGAAAAGGAAAACAAGGAGATGAAGAAAATCAGTTTGCATCACCAACAGGGTGGAAGAGATGAATCGACATAAAAAGTGAGGACCAAGGAGGGAACAAAGGGCCAATGGGAGGGCTACAAGTAGGCTATGGGGCCCCTAAAAAATGTCATTGTCACATTCACAAGTCAAAGAAAGGAGCTCTAGGTAAAAGCAATGACGAATACAAGGCTAAAGGATCTACTTAGGGAGTGTGCACGGGTCTATCAAAAACTATCAGAGTACGATGATGTGGTAGGTGTCTAAATCATGCTTTGTACCTTTTAACTTTCCATTTTTAGAATTTATTACACATTTATTAGGGTATTTATGGGGGTAAATGTGTTTTGGGTGGAGACACTGATCCTAAGATTGACGTCTGCACAAATATCGATCCTAGGATCAACATCTTTGTAGACACAAAGGGAAATGATGTGGGCATAAGCCTCAATGGGGAACCAATCTATGACAGCTAGGGAGGGGGTAGGTTAGGGTTTGGGCATATCAGTGCATGCACAAAGGAATCAATGTCTCTACCTAGGATAGTCGAGGGATAGGGTAGACTTAGAAGGAAGGAAAACAAGTGTGAAAAGACACTCTACAATGGGATATGCTGCGAATAAGGTACCCTAGATGGATACAAGAAAATGGTAGGATAGGTTAAGATGGTGTAGGAAAGATAAGAAGAGTCAAGGTTGTGGATGCAAGTGACAATTCCTCCATTTAGGTTGTGGGAGAACTACCTAGTGACCATGGATCTATAGCCACAATTACAAGATGTAGATTGGGATTTGATAGTAGTGGTAGGGCATGAGTGGGTACAGGAGTGGCCTCATATGTACACCCACAATGGCATGATCATGTAATACTAGAGCAGTGGTATAGTGAGACATCCTCCTTCCATCATCCTATTGGTGAGGCTTCTATTACCTTACTAGACATCTAGCGGATATTATGGATACTCATTCATGGTGTTATTCCACCTTACCAGCTTGAGGATGCAAAGTATTACATGCAACAGGTATTTGGGAGACGACTGCGTAGGCTATCAATTACTGGGATGAGGATGAGATGGTGTCCTATAGTGTATATGGGGCTTTCACCATTATCTCTATACCTAACAGGTTTTATCTAAGGAAAAATGATGCATAATTTGTCTAGGCACAATTTTTTTATTGGATGGGAAGGTGCACTCTATCATACAATTGTGGGTGCAACCACATACTACTAGGGATATGTCCTACATGGTATACATATGTGTGTCTATCGAGGGTAAAAGAACCTTGAAATATGAGTTATATTAGTGTTGGTGTAGGACTCAAAGCATATTGTGGCATTTCATCCAGTTGGAGGGTGAGATAGACAGTTATAAGAGTCGTATGCCTGAAAATATCACAACCAACTACATTATAGTTCCATAAGTGTTGTAGGATTTTGGAGATGGATACTAGATGATCTTATGGGGTTTACCTAGATACCCTATAGGCTTTTCAAGGATTGAGGAGAGAAGGATACATATTACCTCTCCTTTTTGCACACAAATTGTTAGTTTATGGGTCAGATGATTCATATGGTTGAGAGGTACTGGCCCAACAGAGTGATGTGATAGTTTAGTGTAGTACAAGGAGTGTTGAGGTATGGACTCCTTCATCCTCATGTTACATGGGGGAAGTACATTGATATCATTTCACTTTGATCTAGCTTTTTGAATATTACACCTATTACATGGGTTCGATGACCAGATGTGGAGGATGTTGAAATCACACCTAAGTACGTAACATGGTGAGAAACACACAGGCTAGTTTGATTGACAGGTTAGGTAATATGAGAAACAAGGGGATGATATGGACATAGATGAGGAGGGAGACACGAGAGATGATGACAGAGAGGATGAAAAAGAAGATGCACCATGAGAAGAGTCGTCTAGGGTAGGGGGAAAGAGAACTAAGACAAAGGATTCCATAGGTGAGGGAGATATAGGTGCAGGGACAAGCACAGGCTAAGTTGCCTAGGGTACATGGATAGGGTTAGGTTCTATATATACAAGACCATGTGCAGGCACTTGATACACAGGGATAGGGCCCAATAATTTAGAGACAACCAACACAACAAGAGGGAAGAGAGGAACCAAAAGTATAGGCTCAAGGGAAAGTACTATGGGAGGCATGGGGACATAGGAAAGGGTCAAGGCTATGACCAGTGATGACAGATATGGTCCATGAACAAAGATAGAGAGTGCATATGAGGTTATGTACTATCTGGCTTGGGTTAGGGATGAGACAAGGGCCATGCTAGCAGCATTAGTGCTTGAGAGGGATACATCTATCATGCAACATGATAGCTTATAGACGGAACTATCAAGTGTGTAGGTAGAGAAATACACTGACAGAGCTTAAAAAAAATATTTTGAATAGCTCTCAGAACAGCGCAGGTGAAGAGGGATGCAACTAGGTCACAGGTGGTGGGCCTACATAGAGCTCTATAGGATATGCCCCAAGAGGAAGGGAGCACAGAGGTAGAGGTGGCTGAGAATCGGGTGGAGATCAGGGTTGGTACTATGGAGGCTAAGCTAGATGGTCCACAAGGGAAGTTTTCCCAATTGAGAGATGAGCTAGCAAAGTCACAATGGTAGGCAATGTAGTATAAAGCGGAGTGAGAGATAGCTTGTTAGATGGCTATAGTTGTAGGTTTTGTGCAACGTATTACAGAGGCCTTCGAAGCTCATAATTTTTTTGAGAGATGAACAAGAGAGGATGAGTACTATAAAGGTCTCTATTTTTTAGGTAGTGATAGAGAGATTTAGACCTCCTTCCTTTCCTGAGAGATCCAGGATAGAGTGAGCAGGTGGATCAGTAGCTTCAAGAGGATTAGTAGGCATGAGGACACCAAGGGAACTCAGAAGGGATTATAGAGGAGGGAGGGCACTTGGGGAAGATGAGGGCAGAGGGAGTGTGGGCTATAATCCCATACCAGGCACTATGACACTCATTTTATACTTGTATGATGACATGTATGATTTTGCAGCATGATATGTATACAGTTATTATAATGTACTAGGGATGGAATATGTGATTATATAATGGACATTTATTATGGTTATGGATAGTATGATTATGATGATGATGATTTTCTATATGCATCTTTATTATGTATGCATGTGTATGTATGTTATGATTATGCATGATTGTGATGTTTTTATGGTTATATGTGATGGATTGACATTGATTATGTAGGATGGATATGTATGATGACATGTGTGGGATGCAGGTGTTTGTAGGGTCAATATATACATTATAATATATGAGTATAATAACATGTGATGCATGGACATTATGTAGATGTGTAGTGATATGGTATTATTTTTGGATGTATGATGTTGTGTACTAATGAATATGTGATGCAGATGGATAACAAACTAACGATCTTGTGATGTAGGGTGGTATATACATTAATCATGGATTATATATGCCTTGGTAAAAAATGATATGGATGTGCATATGTATATATGTGATAATGCAAAATGGTAAAATAAGATGTTCTAAGTTCAAATTCAAGAATGAATATTATTCAAGATGACCAATGAAATTAAATGCAAGATGTAAGATGTGATCTATATAATGCAATTAATGTTATGATTAATGAATCTAAATGCAAAGTGAAAATCTAAAAAATGAATAGTGAAATGAAAAGATAATACATGCAAATAACACTAAAATGAAGGATGTAATGAATACAAGAATACTAACGAGATGCAATCACTAGTAGAATTGGCACCTATTTTCGACAAACAATTGGTTGAATGTTCTACCAAGATTGGTGGAATGATCAAAAAATGGTCTTGTCGCTATTTCTCTAGTTGAAATTTTGACACATCATTTTTAAGGTTGAATGTTCTATGACAATCTTGGTTGAAATTGCCTTTTTCAACTACCAAGTTTATGAGTCAAACTTTCGATCAATGTCGGTCAAAATGTTTGGCCCATCCGACCAAGATGCCAAACCCACAACGCTAAATTTTGACACATAATGGTTGATATGTAGACCAGTCTTGGTGAGGGTTTCGACCAAAGTGCGTCAAAATTTTGACCAAAATGGAATGTTAAAAAAAACACCTAAAGATAAATATCCAAAGTAATCACCAACGACATCCTGGTCGGTGATTAGTCTAGATATTTATCTTCAGGTGTTACTTTGCATTAATATATATGGCTGTGTATTTTGTTATCTATTTAGATATCTATTGCTTATTCGGATTGGTTGAAAGTCTTTTTCTCTTCTTATTAAATATTGATCCTTATGGATTAAAATAAGAGATAAGTTTCCAATCCCACTCCATATTGATCATTCTTCCTTTAATCCTTCCTTAGTTCCTATGCTCCCTTTATGTAGATCACAATTGTCTTATATCTTGGAACAAAACCTACTATGGTTACCTTCCTAATGATGATGCCTTATTCCATGCCTTCAACAAATGACTCTCCCTGCTTTTTATATCTTCATGATGGGAGTCACAACATTTCATTATTACAACCTTTCAAGAGAGTCACAACCCTTCATTTTTGAAAAACTAACTACAAGGCACCTTTATAAAGCAGAATTGCAACCATGTCTAGAATTTAGATGATCAAAGCTAATTTGAATTGCATATGATGATACTATGCATTAGATATTAAAAAATATTCAGTGATCATGAACCATTTCATGGGTTATGGAGAATATTTTTTAAAAATGTTTTTGCCTTAGAAACCTTTCTGTAAGCCAAACATTTTTAGAAAAAAAATTGCCATGAATTTGTCCAAGTTGAATCTGATTTGAAAATGTGGTTTGGCAAATCCAAGATAAATTAATTATCAAAGCGCCACACCTAATAAAAGAATCTGATAGCACCATTCACAATGATCCATGCATCACCCTAAGAAAGTTATAATACTGGTACCAATGAATATTTAATGCAAAGATAAAGTTTTCCAGGGTATGCCTCAATCATCTAACCAAATGTTGTCAAAGCAGCACACCTAATAGAAAAATCTGCTTGGACCATTCACAATTCACAATTGGAAGCAGAAAATAGTAATTTGATAGAATTATGATCACACATGAAGGAGGCCTTATTAGCATGGTGAGAGCACATTGCAAGTATGCTCCGTTAGTGAAGCTTCATTGACATTCTTTCTTTGGTTATCCTATTTCCGTGAAGGTTTTTTTTAGTGAGGACAGGTATGGTGAGTTGCAATTGGGTTCGTAGAAGTAAAATATAAAGGGACAAGGTTCTCAATTAGGTTGGAAGGAGTAAAAGAGAATGTCTAATTGGTGATTCTAAGGTGCATTTAGGATATGTGTGAGGTGTTTTGGGAGAAAAAGGATTAGATTTTAGCAACAAGGGGAGATTTTGTTGCAAATTTGTGCCTTTGCTTGCTTAAAAAGGCTATTCATACCTAACCAATTTGAAGACATGGAAATAGTGAAGGACACGGAATCAATCTGAGTGATGAAGAGTCTAATGGAAAAGCATGTTGAAAGAGAAGATTCCACACCCTCCCTAATGCAACAAGAGGAAAAGAACAAGGAGTTTGAAGCTTTGAAAAGAGAAATGGTAGTGTTGAGGCTATATCGTTGTGATATGGGTAAGGTATAGCAGGCTTATATGCTTCACATGATAATAGGATACTTTAAGTGAGAAGCGATTACAACATTTTAGTGTTCTATAGCAGTTCTATTCACATGACCAGACATTGTAGGGGGTTCAATAATGGAATCCAGCTCCCATCATTGGCAGACTCTGCAAACTACTAGCAAGTGTAAGGAGGCTTAAGGGGAATAATTGGCATTGTACAGGTGTGAAAACCAATGGTGGGCATGCTTTCAAATAGAGGGAAAATAAGGGGGTGTGTAGGGTTTAATTTTTATGCATACATTTGATGGCTTATTGTTTGGTGTTCTTGGTTTTTGGAGATATATAGTATTTGGAATTTTTTTGCTTTCCTTGTTTCCTCAGTAGAAATAGGTAATGAATCAACAATTGTTATTCTGGGAGTAAAGATAACTTCTATTTTGGTCTCAACAACTCAAAGTGGTGCAGAGAAAGACTCATGTTCAAACTGAGCTTCAAAGCATCCTAAAGACTATAATTTGGACAATTAAATATTGAAACATGGCTTTAATACCAACTGATAATGTGTTGCTGATGAAGGCAGGTTTAGATTCCAAATAGAGATTGAAGATATCATAATCACACCAAAGAATAAATTCATTTTCCTAAGTTCTGGATATTTATTTACTTGAGGATATTTAAATCATTAGATGAATACCACCATATGTAACAGTTTAAAATTAATATGTACAAGTACAAGCCAGAACTATGCTTCAATAAAAAATACTACTAAAACAAACTTACAGTTATACTAGATAACAAATTCCACCAAAACAAAATTCACCATGAAAAACTACTCATTTACACTAAAAATGTAAGGGGCATTTAAGTTATTCATCAAATGTCAATGTTATGCTTAGTTATACTTTAATTAGTATTACTTGGATGTGAAGGGGGTCTGTTTCTCAAGAAATAATCTCCTACAAACTCAAAATTATAAATGATGCAGCAACAATTGGGTTTGTATTCATGTGTGGAAATGTTGCATGCCCAAATTTCCCATCTATTGTTACTTCAAATGTAGCTCCAAAAACACATACTATAATCAAATTGCACATATATGAAATCTCATTCCATTTGTCAGCAAGGAGATTTCAATGACCAACTTATAACAAATCTTCAAATGGAACAACAATCAAAAAGGACCACCCAATCATTATCACTATAATATCATGAAAACAACAAAAAAGAATGAGAATAGAAAACAATAAATGGGAAAGGTGGGCATGCAAACATTGAGACTTAGACTGTCATACAAAGGAGGGAAGTGTCAAATCTCATTCCCTACGGCCCCCCACTAGACTAAAAAACCAATGATAGTTGTTGGAACTAGAAAGGTGCTAACTACTCTTTTATTATTTAAAGTTTGTCATTTGTATCTACTTGGGTAGCTTTGATTTATAGTCACCCATACTTGCACCTTGTGATTCAACTTAATTATCAAGATTTGTTTGTGGGATTTATGCTTGTGTGCATGTTATTTGCCATCTATTTAGACTTTCATGAAATGGTTTGATGTTATAATACCAAATTAGATCTATAAGTTGACTTCCCTTAAAGTTATAATACCAAAGTACATTTATAAGTTAACTTGAGTGATTAGGGTAGGATTGGGTAGCTTTATAATATGGTTTTGTACTTGGTTGTTATTGTTGGTTAGTTTGGTTTTATAATAGGAGATTTATATTGTGCATGTTATCTGTCATTTGTTTAAAGAAAACATTGCACATATCTGAAATCTCATTCGATTTGTCAGCAAGGAGATTTCAACAACCATCTTATAACAAATCTTCAAATGGAAAAACAATCATAAAGGACCACCCAATCATTATCACTAGAATATCATGAAAACAACAAAAATATTGATGCCAATGTCTGTTTTATTCAAAATGATATGTCTTGTATTTATGGATGAAATTGATGTGCAGATAATTTCACATTTATATCCTTTCTTGAAGAATTAGATGGCGTTGTTGTAAAGAATCCAGAAACAAGTAGTACAGTTGATTCATTACCTATTTCTACTAAGGAAACTCAATTTGTTCAAGACCAGTTACCATACTAATTATAATTACAAAACATGAACATTTTATGTTAACAATATAAGTACACACATCATGAAATCACACTCAATTTGCATAGAAGTAAGGTGAAAAATAGAGTTGACGACTCTTTCATTTAATAAGTTACAAAATAAGTAACTACATTAACAATACATAACAAACACACCTTTTTTTCCTTCTTTGTAATTGGTAGTAGAAGAGAGAGAATCAAGGTGATATCTAGCTTGCTTTGAAGTATTGAGATTTCCTATGCTACTTTGTTGAAGGAGCTCAAACCATCACAAAGGATCTAGCATTAGATGAAAACACTCATGATGGATTATATTCATAATTGTATACTTGTAAATAATGATAATGATTGTTAATTTTCCATACTTAATCCATATAAATCGATTCACAACTTTTAATTTGCAATTTTCTACAAACACAATAATTTTTAAATGGTCATGGCAAAGCCATCATCGACCACATGTCCCATATACATGACATGTGGAAGTATTGACAAGCTAGGTGGATTGTTTATGAATGCTACGTGCAAATTACATATTGTTAACATATATTACTACTCTGTGTGAGGAAATGGGAGTCCAAAGGAACTTATTTAACACTTCACCTACTCAAAAACACAAACCAATGAAATAATCTAGATTAGGCAAAGAGAGGTTCATGCATTCAAGAAGAGAATAATTACACAAAATGAAGCTGAATCATGCCAGGCAAGTTGACTATTGGCCCTTCCATTTTTTTATTTGATAGTTTCCTGACAATGACACATTCAAAATGCACTTATGAGCAAAGACCTAGAACGAATAAAATTGATTAAATAATGAAGGTATGTTAGTTTGAGTTTCACTTGGTTTCGAGAATACTTTAATATTATCTACTTAACAAGGCCAACCAAGTGAATGTGGAAGCTCATCTGGCCTCACCTCCCTCGCCCTAACATCAATCTAAATTCCCCATTAACATCTAATTACACACTTCATTCATCTATTTATGAACTATAACATTCAATCAATACAATCACATAACATTCATTAATATGATATAACATTCATTAATACGTAAAATTAATAAAGAATTCATTAAAACATAAAAATATTCATTAACATGACATAAAATTCAATATTAATACACAACATTCATAGATAATTACTTAAAACAACGTTCTTTCGTTATCCAGCAAAGTTAATCAAACAAGTTTTATCAAAGAGCATTTTTAAGAAATCATTTTTTTCGGGTTTTTCTTAATTTTCTTAAGGAAAATGCTTCCAAGAGCATCAATATCTTCCTCAATACCTTCTTGTGATCTCAAATTATGATGCTTCCTCATATTTTGAGGAGCACGAGGTTGCTGCACTAAAGGGGGCTCTGCTGCAATAACAAGTAAATAGGTTAAATTTGCATACTTTTTTTACTGTTACATGTATTTCATTAACCAGTAGAACATAACATGCATTTTTATTTACCTGGCAATGCCACATCATGTATAATAACATTTTCATCTGCTGCCACCTCAACATGCTCAACATGCTCTAAAATATTCAAAAAAAGGTTACACGACCAATTGCAATTAAAGATGTTAAATTCTATTAATAATTACGTAATTTATTTCCAATAGAAAATTAATACCTCCACCACTATGATGCACATCATTTTCTTCATCACGCCCAGGTTCTGTGATAGGATTTGAAGGCTGCAGTGAAATGTCATGCACATTGTTATCATGAAATAGTCAATTTATGTTCGAAATTAACTATTCAATTTGATTTGCTTTTCATTTGACCAATTTACCTGTGTCTCATATGGTGTAGCAGATTCTTCATTATGGCTTTCAAATTCTTGGAATAGGTGTGCAGCCATGACTTTATAGCCTTCCTTCAAGGCTATTCTTTTGTCTTCATCCATGGACTCTACATTGAATTTCGTGCTCTGCATTTTTTGTTTAATATCGTCAGTTTTGCATGTATGATTTGATTAAATAAAATTGTTTGCAACCTTATATATAAAAATTTGATATGAAATTCCAATGCTTCTACTTACAAGTCGAGAGTGAAGTTTCATATAGCCACCAGAGCCAAGTTTGTGTTGGCCAACCTTTTTTAATCTCGCTTCTGTAGCTTTTGATGTGTCTTGCAGTCTATGAAAAGTTTGAAGCATGTTAGATTATATATTTACAAAGATCACTATTTAGTGCATGATTACATTCTACTTAATATTATCACGTCATACCTTCTTTTGCCATCTTCTGGTTGAATTCCTCTACCCTTTAGCATTTTCTCTTTTGCATCTTTCATTATTTCATTCCTCCATCGGTGGAATCATAGGAGGACACTCGTACTTTGGGTTATCCTTTAGAGCCCTTCTATATTGGTCCCTCAAAGTATTTATATGTTTGGATGCTTTTTTAAGAATCAGGGCACTGTCAAAAGTTTTATTTCCAAAGAGGTCCTCTAAATATTTAATGAGCTGATTTTTTAAGTCAGCATCTTGTTCATTCCACCTTTTTTGAAAAAGAAAAATTGATAGATATCATAACTTTAATATAGTAAAATAAATGGAAGATAAAAAAAATATTGTACCAATATTATGAAGCTACATACCTTTTACATATGGTGGGCCCAAATAGCTTCAATGTCATTTAAAAAAGAGTATCATAAAAAACATTATTTCCTACAAAAACATCATTTCCATAAAAAACATCATTTCCTATAAAAAACATCATTTCCTATAAAAAAAACATCATTTCCTACAAAAACATCATTTCCTAAAAAGCATCATTTCCTACAATTTTAAAGCACATGGAAGATTTGGTACTTTTAACAGAAACATATTTTTCTTGTTCAACAACAATGACCCTGCAAACGAACCACTACTAGTAACACAAGCTGATCCAAGAAATGGTTGAGCTTCACTAGTACTGGTCTCTGATCTTGTACCAAGTGTAGGTGTATCAATTAGTGCACAAAATAGGTCCATGTGTATAAAATTCACACAAGAAAACTAATCAATACATGATTAGCACATAACAAAATATAGGAAAACAAGGTTTTACCATTTGTAGTTGGTACAAAGGAAGATGTCTGCAAGCTCCTTGTTAAGGACAATGCAATCGGCAATATTGGATCGTTGATCGAAGGAGGTGTCTGCACTTCATCATCAGCTGAAGAATACATTGTTAGCAAAGATATTTGCAATGGATAAAGATTAAATGGGGTACTAGAAGCATCCCAAACATAAGTTGAGTCAATAATGCATACAAAGGTTAAATGAATGGTTAAAGGCTAAGGATTATTTACATGAAGGTTGTGCACTACAACCCGCACCATATTGACCATGATTCACAAGTGTCAAAAAATCCTGTAAGAATAACACATCATATTTTAGATCATGATCCATAAGATAGTATAAAATATAAACATCTATTGAACTTTAATTATTTCTTAAGATTAATTATTGCTTACATTCATACAATTGACTCTACGTATCAATTCATCTTTGAGTGCCTCTGTCTCCTCAGTTTTGTTTAGAATCATCACAAGGTTAAGAATTTCTTTAGTATATTTATTTTGAATCTGAGTAACCATGAAGATAGGGTTAGTGTTGCATGCGATGTCATCTAAAAATGCCACTACAATTTCAAATCACAATTGATCTGTTGTCAATTTTTTCTTTTCCCTATCAATAGGTATCAAGTTGTGACATCAATATCAGTAAAATTCTATCAAAATAATTCCAAAGCCTAAAAAAAAACATAATAATATGACATTATTTTCTATATAATTTGTAGAATCACACTAATTAAGGTTTACCTTTGACGAAGAAGGTGTGTGAGGAACATCCCCGCCTGTGTCTTGTGGTGGATCCATGTCACCCTATGACAAAGATTAGTAATTCTTAGCAATCAACAATGAAATGAAAGTAATAAACTTACCCAAAAATCTATTAATAAAATAATAGATTGTATATTAGAGTCAATATTAATTGGAGGAAATTGGTTTAAATGTTATACTTACCAGTCCCATGATTTTTTTGTATCTACACGATTCAAATTGTAATCTATCATAAGCTCTTTCCCTGCACTTATTGATTTTATCGCACATACAAATACATGATTTCTCTCGTGTGCCTCAAATATACAATTTGGTTGCTTATTAGTTGACACAGGTCAAGAACTATTTATAAAACCTACAATATTCCCTGTTGCTTTTGGCCTTCCATCAATATACATAGCGAGCCTTTTACTTTGATCATTTTCTTTGCATTGTATATAATTTGGTGACAATGCATACCTACGCATACTATTTTTATATTGCACAATCTGCATCCAATTATTGTAATTGTAACAAGGTCCTACATACTCCATCAATTCAAAAACTTGATTATAACTGACCTTTATGCCAAAAATGGAAAATAATCTCAAACCAGGTAATAAAGATGGAGCTATGTGATATATCCTTTCGTTAATAGAAAAATTAGTGTTAACTGGAGGTAGTTCCTTGGGTACCCATTCTTTCTGAAGATGTGTGTACTTTGAGGGAACCTTCTTGTTTCCTTTGGTCTCATTATCATAATAACATGACCCCCCCTCAGCAAGGAAAAATTGCATTTTTTTGTTGAATTTTCTTCTAATCTTTTGACCTCTAGTTGATCTCCCTATTTTAGAGCTACTAGATGTCTCACTTTTGTCTTCTATTCCCGCATTTTCCTCACTTGAGGAAGACATATCAGATAAATACCTATTTGGTGATACCTTCAATCCATCAAATAAGAGACATAGTAGGATCTATATATTTTGCTAACTAAAGAGAAGGAAACCAAATAATAAATTATACATGTCAATCCATGTCAAAGGCGTTAAATTTCCTACATATGTAAATCATTTATCTTAAGTTAGCCAAAAATTACATGATATGTAAGCTACAAATTACATAGAAGACAAAATTTACATGATGCAAAATATACTCCATGACATTAGATTTCAATGCATAATAACTTAATTATAAAAACATACAAGTCAAACAAATTTTTATTAAATCAATACCTCATACATGATATTGATCATACCTTGACATACATTTCATTGATCATGTTATTGATCCTCCTCTTCATCCATGTCATCATCATGACTATCATCATCATCATCATCATCACCATCATCACCATTATCATCATCATCATCACTATCATCATCATCATCATCATCATCATCATCATCATCACTATCACTATCACTATCACTATCATCATCATCATCATCACCATTATCATGACCATCATCATCATGACCATCATTGCCTTGATCAACACCGTCTTCATCACCATAATCATGATCGTCATCATCATCACCATCATCGTTAGCATCACCAGAATAATCATCATTTTATTCTTCTTCTTCTTCTTCTTCTTCTTCTTCTTCTTCCATCACATTATACTTTACCGGCCTTCCTCTTGGATCATGTCTAACAACAAATGACCAACCTAGTTTATGTGGAACACCAAAGTAAAACACTGGCTCACATTGGCTTGGAAGAACATAGTGCTCATCTCCAACTGGCTCAAATGACCTTGTATTGATCATTGCAAATACACTATCATTTTCAATAACAGTCCTATTAGGATCATTTGGATTCAGCCCTAGCCTGTACCATTTGACGACAAATAGAACTAATTTGAATGAATTAAAGTTGCACTCAACTATATCATCCAAAAATTATAGTATCAATTTTCATATTGTTGAGGATGTATGTCATTTATAGATGAAATATTAGTGACTTTGAATACTGCACTTATCCCAGAATCACAAGTTTTCTTTGTGTCGTCTAAATTTTTTATGCAAAATTTATGGCCATGGTAGTACATAGCTTTGTGGTGTTTGATCTGAAACTATTCAAACATGTCAATATTATTTGCATTGATCCGTGAGTTGATATTAAACTTATGGGTCATGGTTAGTAAACTTATACGTACCTTTCTACCTCTTAAACCATATGCTAGATCAAGTACCATTGGTGTAACATTGGGATCTCCATTACGATGAGCTTCTTTAACAAATGATGCAACACCATCCCATGTTAATGAGTGACCATTTTCTTGAGATTTTTGAATCCATACCGTCATCCAATCAAGATTGTTTGCACTATATAAGTGTAGTGCATCCCACTCACGACCAACTGTAAAGAAAACAAATAGACCGCTTAGAAATAACTTATATTGAAGACTTATAAAAATTAATAAACTACAATAACATCGTATAATTACCTCTCACTTTTCTCAATCTATCTTTCCCCATCAAGCACTCCCCTTCGAATTTGTTAATAGAGTTGGGATCCCAAATGTGATCTACATGGATATTTGCTACAAACTTGGGAAGATATTCACTAATATACACCATGGTCTGGTATACCATATATCCCTCCACCATAGAACCCTCAGG
>MU226493.1:489386-517136 GCA_018584345.1 Thuja plicata
TATTATTTGAGAAATTCCAAAGTATGATTGACAACTCATAATGTTCTAGAAGCATTTTTGTGCTACAAAGGATCAGAAAGAGGACAATATGCGTAGAGGTTAGAACCTTAAGATGCATATGGCTAGTATTTTATGTTTTCAATTCAGTTTCTATTGAGATCATTTGTTGAAAATCTCACAACTTTGTTTTTGTCTCATTATATTTTCTTGAGAAAGAAAATCCATTTCAATCATGTTTGAGGACATTGAAAAAATTTCTAGGCCAATTTTTATAAATATTTCAGGTACCCCTTCTTTGAGAGTAATGGAGCAGGGCAAACATTTGAGATTTTCTTTATAAGTTGACTTGTTCTCAAACTAGTAACTAAGTCTCGATTAAGTGGATGAGATGCAACAAAATTGGTAAAGACGTGTTATAAAAATCTCTGGTCTGTATCATTTGATTTTTGAAATGATTCAAACCTTACATGAAAGTGAGTCTGGATGATGAACAAAAACTTTGGGAATAGAAAAACTAAGATGTGGTATATTAAAAAATTATTCTTTCATCATGAATTGTATGAGAAGAAATTTTATAATGATTTATTTTTATGTTGATGATGGAATCCTGGAAAATGGAATTAACTATCAATGCAACTATCAATGTTAATGAAATTAACAAGTTTTGTTATACCATTGCATCAAAGTAGAGACTGTTGTGATCAGAGGACAATCATTTATTAAAGCCAACATGCAATCAGTATGGACAACTCATGTATAATAATCAAATGTCGATCAAGAACATTTCCAAGATAGAAATCATTGAATATGAAAAAATAACCATGATAGGTATCTATGCAAGAGTCTAGAACTAAATTCATTGTCTACTATGGAGATTGATACTAGAGGTGCTGAAAGTATGTCAAATATCCTTATCATGTCAGCTAAGGACAAAAGGAATTCTTATTGTCTAAATGATAAAAAATACAATGCCACCATTTAAACATCGAGATACAGTAATCAAATGTTGACCAAGAGAATTTCCAAGATAGCAAGTTAAGATAGAGCAATCATGGAAAAATCACATCATATAATGGAAGGCAATGATCAAAACTACAACATGGAGATAGATCAGTTTACTACACAATGTAAGGGAAAACATGTCATTCAGTTAGGATCATAGCAGGGTAGTAGGATAAGAAAAGGACAACATACACTATGATGTATAACAACTAGTTTTTATCAATGAAATTCTAGAGCAGAATCAATGTTTTAAAGAAATGATGTTTTGGAGACTTCTACATGACTTACAGGTGCAGCTACAAATCAATTTTATATCTCCAAAGTTACAATGATTAAATGGTATTAGACCAGCTTAAAGAGTGATACATTGGTATTCAAATGATTAGGCCATGATGAAATAAGTAGGATATAGCAAAGGAAGGAAACATCATACAATGGTATCACAATTGCAATAAGGTGTGTTGAAGATTGTTTGAAAGATACCATTTCAACTTTGGCCATAGGGAATTAAATGTGACAGTTTGAAACCTTATCATTTTAGGGTCTAATGTGAAATCCAAAAAATAGCAATATCATGGCAATGAGTAATGAAAGAGCATACAAGGTACATCAAGTCAACTACCCAATCATGATCATCTCAAATATGTATGGAGCAGCTGCATTTGTGTTCAGAAATAGGATATAAAGGTATTTGAAATATTCAGCACACAACAAGTTAAGCATATGACCTCATCAGTCCTTAGAATACATATTAGTATCGTCGTTTTCATTTATCTAAATATAGATTTTTTAGGGGTTTTTTTCATTGAGGAACTGTTCTTCAACGCATAAGAATCCAAAATGTGATGCATGTGTAGAGTGAAGGAGATGCATGAGCAGAATTGAAAGAGGTTTATGAGCAGGTTTACAAGGAGATCATGAGCAGAATGTGAATAGACTGTGATGCATGTGCAGTTTTCACTATGTTTTCACAAAATTTTCACCAGAATTGCATTTTAGAAAATAATTCAGGTGAAAAATTATAAGATACAAAAAAATATAATGTAGTAAGAAGAATGATACAAATAGAAAACCAAATTAGAGAGATTCAATTGACACACAATGAATCTCTTAGACTAATGATCTTTTTTTCTAGGTGATTCAAAATTTCAAATTACTTATGCTAATATGTTTTATTTTAATTTATGAACTATAATTATATAAAATAAAATAATTATGTTGCAAGATAAATGTATTACAATGTGAAAATTGTTCAAAAGCATTAACAAATTATCATTTTATTTGTTCATCATGCAAATTTGCAACTATGTTTTTGTGCTCACTATTTTGATAATGTTTAAATAGCTATTTGAATTCATGATATAGAAAATTACTTTGACATTGCTAAAATAGTTCCATCCATCCAATTTTGCAGAACTTGGTAGGGACTATACTTGCAGTGCAAACCTTGTTTATATAGTAATATAGTTCCTAAGTTCCTTGGATCTTCATCATTTGGAAGACAAAAGCATGATACATTTACTCATCCACAAGTCTTAATTGCAACATTGACAATGATTGTGTATGTAAAATAGAAAAGAAATTTACACAAGCCCTATAAAATCTTCACGAGCCTTTACACATACATTTTAAATCTATAATCTTTAGAGGAACCTAAAATGATTCTATTTTAGTTTCAAGGAGTTCATTCATAAATCTGATTATTTTTTATGGTAAGGGTTTGCAAGAGTTTTATCGATCAGTCATATTTTCGTTATTTATCTTGATGCTCTTCCCATGTTTTCCATACTTTCATTTGTTGAGACTCAAAACCCAATATAGGGAGGTAATGACCATATTATGGAGGATTTTAAATGTGTTTATAGGTGGAGAAACTGGACCCTTGCAACTGGAGGTCCAAATTCGACATGGAACAACATTGTTAGAAAGGATGTGAATCAAAACTCTAGAATTTCAGATCCTGAGTGGAAGGGGGTAGCACTGTCATAAATGAGGACGCCACTATGGAGGAAAAAGATAGTGGTTTTGGGATTGTCTTTAGTATCCTTGTGTCTATCCACAATCTGCCCTAATCTACAGAAAACAAAAAAAAATATCTAAAACATAAGAAAATTACTTACCAGACAAATTTCAGATGTACTAGCACTGATCCCTCCTCCCGCCCGCGAGCGCTTCGGTACTAGCACTGAAAAATGAAATTTTGCATGCACTATGCTTGATCCCTCCTCCCGCCCGCGAGTGCACTAAAAAATGAGTTTTAGTTTTCACTTTTTTTTTGTTTATGTGCCTGCATTAGTCGAACTTTTGACCAATTCAAGTTCATCCAAATTTTGTCGATAGTTCGACCAAATTGGGCTCATAAACAAAAAAAAAAATCTAACAAGCCAAAAAAATGCCTTGGTCAAAATTAAAGGTCAAAAATTGACCTCAAATGTATTAGTGAATGAATGTAATGTAGACTAAAAAACTAAATTTAATGAAGTAATGTGGTAATATGATAATACGATGTATAAGATGAAATGCCAAAAAAAAATATACTAACCATTAAATGCGCCTAATGAAAATAAATGAGGTGTGATAAGATAAAGACAACTATGTAATGTGACGATAAGAGTGTGAAACTAAGTGGAATGACCAAAACGATATGAAATAAATGATTATTTCAACTAAATGAACTACATGGAAGAAATGAAATAACTTAGAGTTATTAATATGTGATGAAACTAATGAAAGGAAAATGATGATGCCTTGGTATGCAATAGAATATGCAATAGAATGAAAACAAGATATAACTAGGTAAAACACAATGTAATGAGATTAACATGTACCTAATATGAGACAAAAATGATATGCGACTAGATGGGATTAAGGAAATGCATCTAAATGGAATGAAATATAACTAATGTGAAATGACATACAACAACATGCATTTTTTGTGTGTGTATCATAGTAAGTGGTAGGGACAGAGAATGAGAATGGGAATGGAGGGAGATAAATAGGAGCCTCAAGATGAAAAATGAAAATGATACTAATATCCAAATATGATGCAACTGAAAGTGGGGATTTTAGTTTTGTTGAATGTGGAGAGAATACCCTAATTTTGATTTTGTAGAAGGAGGTATGCCTCACATGCTAGAAAAGAAAGGATGATATGGTTCATCTGCATGGCATAGACTTGTGGATAGAAGAGATGAGTTTAGAAACATGCATGTTGATCACCAATCTGGGTGGAACATATGTAGTGAAATCATTTGGGGAAGTTCTAATACACCCAAGTCCCTTGAGAGAGATTTCATTAGAATATGAAAAGGACATTCCCTAATGAAAACACATACATAACCATGATTGAATATTTGAAATGTGGGATTATGCACTAAGTTACCCACAAACACATCACACCACACACAAAAAACAATGTCCTGGTATACACTAGTCAACATGCACAAAGATATGGATAGATCAAGGTAATTGTAAGTCGGCATAAACAAGGACACAAAAGATAAAACCAAAGAAAAAGGCCTTGTGACCAAGTGGTCATTCAATCCATAGTTGTTTCCATTAACAAGACCATGCAATGATTGATTGGTGATTATTATCAGGCTTGGGAGGATACATATTTAAGAAAAGAATTGATGATATTACTAATAATCTTAAGATAGGTAGTAATTGTGGAATGAACAAAAGGTATGAAACCAAGTTGAAAGATACAATTTTTATGTAAGACCATGTGAAAAAGATGTTTGTGATGTGCAACAAAAATATTAGAATGACGGGAATAAACTTAGTATAATGGGGGTAATCTTAGTGTATTGAAATAGGTGTGGAATGGATCTTTTATTCTGATCATGGGGAGACTCATCCTTGTTATCAAATTATGGGGTGATAAAAGCGCAATGAGGTATGGTGCTAGGATAGAGGAGAAATTATATAATTACCACACATATATGGAAAAGGTGGAAGAGGATTGGTGAAAAGGTATAAATGGAGTGTATGAGTGTTAAGCCAAGCCATAGGTGAAGTGAAATGTGTAAGTTGGATGAAAAGAGGACCAGCAAGATGATGGATCTAGTTACTATGTATAGCACTTGAAATAGTTTTTTTACCATGGTACTTATCCATAGCACCATTGAAGTGGTTTTCACTAATGGATGACATTTTTTTTATCTTGTTTCCCTACTCTATTTTCTCTCTTTTTTTGAATATTTTGATCTTTTTGGTATTTTTTTTTTATTTTTAGGGGATAGGAATGCCCAATGGGTTATGCGTAGAAGAAATTGAGATTTATAATATTAATAGGGTTGAGGAGAGGATCTCCTTATGGTGTGGAAAACTAAGCCCCGGACTCAAATTTGATAGTGATGACATAAGGGCACAGCCAATTAGGCTCAAAAATTCCCTTTTTGTCATGACTCTATAAATTTTTTTGATTTTGCATGAGGAAAAGATCACCTACTTCAAACTCACAGGGCTTGATCTTCTAGTCATATTGTAGGCATATGAGATTTTTAAATACATGTAAATAGTTTAAGGTATAAAGATGTGTCTCATGAAGGAGTTGGAGCTCTTGTAATTGTGCAACTCTACATTCTTCATCTGGCAATAAGTTTTGTAAAGAAATCCTAAGCGATGGGAGCTCGATCTCAACAAGAAGGAAAACTTTATAATCAAAGATGAGCGAATATGGTGTAGCACCAATGGGAGCACAAGTGGAAGTATGATAGGCCCATAAGGAAGGATTTAAATGTAACTACCAGTCACAACCCACTTCCTGACTATCATTTTAAGGATTTTAATAATGCGTTTATTTGTAACCTTAGCTTGATCATTCCCTTGGGGGTAATAGATGGAGGAAAAGTGTTGTTTAATACCAAAATTCTATCATAGATCTTTGACATCCTTATTCTTAAAAGGCATACCAGTAGACAAGGTATGCTTTGAGGGACATCTCATAGCAACATATAAGGTAGTTTAATATAAACTTGGAAATTTGGTTGCGAGTAGTGTAGGTAAAAGGAATGGTCTCAACCCATTTGGTGAAATATTCAGTGGTGGTAATAATGTAATTATGACCACTAGAGGAGGTAGGATGTATTTCTCCTATGAGATCGAGCCCCCATTATGAGAAGGGCCAAGGTGTAATGATAGGATGCAAGGACTAAGAGGGTGTGTGTATCAAATAACTGTGCTATTGACAAGGCACACCTTTCTTCATAAATTGATAGGCATCATGTTCCATAGTGGGCTAAGAATAATCTATGCATAAGATCTTCTTTGAAAGAGTGATACTACTATAATGTGCACCATAGATTCTTTGGTGAACCTCTTTCAATGTCGTTTGCTCTTCTTTTTATCCTAGACATTGAACGAGGGTTCGATTGAAGTTTTTTTGGTAAAGGGTGCCACCTAGGAGGGTGTAAATAGATGCACGACAAATGATCTTGCATTGGTTGGGGGTGAGGTGAGGCGGTATGGCATTTTCATGAAGGTAGGTTTAGATCCCTTGATACCAGGGTGGATCTGGACCAACAATCTCACACAACATTTCAGATTCTAGC
Source organism: Thuja plicata (assembly GCA_018584345.1). Taxonomy (NCBI): domain Eukaryota; kingdom Viridiplantae; phylum Streptophyta; class Pinopsida; order Cupressales; family Cupressaceae; genus Thuja; species Thuja plicata. The sequence goes on from MU226493.1 coordinate 495,944, forward strand.
ATGTCATAAGCAGGGACCATAAGGTGCTCAACAAGAAATTCACATTTGTGACTATTCTCAGGCATGGAACTAAGGACCCAATAGTATCCATTGCATTGACATCTTTACTGTTTTCTCTAGGGATTTAATGAGACTAAATTTTTGCAAAGTGTTGCCCCAAATCTTCTAGTAGTTCTATTTTGAGTCCTGCAAAAAAAATGTGTGCCTTGGTGATCTTTGGTTCAAATCCTTATGTTTGAAGTGTTATTTGCATGGTTTTTGGTGGATAGGTTTTAGGGTTTATGATGCATTTGCAAGATCTTTTATGTAAACTCTATTTATGTCCTATTTTGTCATTACCTTTTTCAGGACTTAAATTACTTAAGCGAAAGGTTGTTATTCGTTATGTCATTAGGTTAGTCTTTTATGTGGTCACCTTTTAATTTTTCTTGAGTCCCGCAACTTTTTCCTAAGTTTTGGCACTTTATTCTTACGTCGACCCATGGTCAATGTTTTAAGTGATATATGTTAAGGGTTTGGCTTTCATTCTAGGCGGGTCCCCTTTACCTTTCTGGCGGTTTTCTACATGTTTCTTTTCCATTGGCCCCGTGATGCTATGATGATGTCCCACTAAAGATTTTTTTGATCATGGCATAGTGGGAGGTTGTCATTTGTCACCCTTGGTGTGGCCAACGGAACTATTGAAATGTTTTAATATTTTATGCCAATTGCATTGGGTTATCTGTCAAACTACTTAAAGTCTCATCTTTTTGCATGTGTTCAAAATGGATGATGATCTTTTAAAATATAGGAAAAGATGCTTGACGGTTAATGACAAGAGTTAAATGGCTTACACAACAGTGGGGTAAGTTTCAAGCAAATCTGACGGTTGTTGTGATCTCGTGATCAAATATATAAGGAACTTAAGGATTGCAGTATCATGAGATCTTGACACTTATCCTTGGTCGGCTAGAGCTGGTGAAAGGTAGAGCCAGATGTTGAGGTGATGACTTGGGTAATTCTTATTGGTCATTTGATGGGCCCATTTTCCAAGTCATAAGTCAATGAGAGATTGACTGATCCAGATTATCTGATGCAAGGAGATTGACGACCAAAATTCAAACTTTCTAACTGAGGAATTTGAATTATTTTTCACTCGTATGGACATTAATGGTGGATGGGACGTCAAGAACCTGTTTCAGACTAAGTTAAAAGGATATTTTAGTATCATTTTCATTCACCAAGTATTCATTTGAGAGCTAATTTTTTTCCAGAGTGAAACGATAATTGAACAAGGAGTTGTGTTGAATTTAGGGTTTTCTGGAGTGATATAACTGTAAGTGAATTCCTTGCTTGCTTGGGTCATTTTAAGTTATAATTTATGGTGAATTGATTTGGTAGTGTGGCCAAAATATTTATGTGCATTCTAGGATTAGGGTAGTGTTTTAATTGAGTTGAATTTTCTTGATTTCTGTGTTGTAATTGTGAATTATAAAAAACTTGTATTTCTTCCTTTTATTCAAAATTTGAATTTGAAGCCCTAGTTTTTTCAAGATGGAACCTGAGAGACATCATTTCGACCAAGTTGAATATCAGAAAAGGAATTTATATGACGATTTCCTGGACCAGTTGAAACCCTTGACAAATGATCAGTATCAAGGGAAAAAACTCATAGCGGGAAAGCCCATAGGCGAGGGTTTAATTGATAAGGCATAAAATGTAGCATATGCTAGGGTTCCGATGAGTGGTTTGGAAATGTTCAGAATGTGGTTTGGCCAAAGTCATCTTCAATCCCCTCTATCAAATGCATGGAAATATGACTTGGGGAAATTGGTGGTTCCTAATGTGTTTATGGATGTATATTTACTTAAGTTCGTGGATGATAGGTATGACCCAATTTGAAGGGTTGTAAGGGATAACAATGGAGAATTATTTTTATCAATCGCCAGGGAGTAAATTCAAGGGGTCTTTGGTACTTATGAGCCTACATCTTTCCTAGACCTTATTAATTTGAAGGATATAGGGGAAGAATACATACAAATGAAGAATTTTTTCAGAGGTAATCTTCTCCGAGCTCATCTGGCTAAGGCAGGAAAATTAACATTTTATATTGGCTGAAGCTCTCTTGAACCTTTTCTGATTGATTATTTTACTCTTCACTTGAAGGAAACATTTTATTCACTTTGTCAATTTTAAGATTTTCACCTAGCATAGTCATACAACCATCATATATGCATATGGAAACTCAGATCCAACATCTAGGCTTCATAATCATTTATGAATTTTCCCCATTATTAGCAGAGAAGATACATGAAGGATTACAAGAAATCAAGAATAGTGATAAGAGGTCTAATTTCTTCTAGTATTCTACGTTGATGCACATGTTTCTTAACAAGAATGTAGTTTTATTTGGGGAAACCATGAATTTAATAAGAATAGTTGATGGTGAAGAAATGTCAGTGTGGGTTTGGAGCACAATTTTATCATGGGATAGGGAAGAGGTCAGTTATGTATTGTTTGACAATTTCTTTTATTCAAAATTAAGGGCTAGACTTATAGTTAATCCTCCTAAGATCCTAGTTTAGCTACTTGATTTATTAAGGCCCAAGGAGAGGGTCTTTGATTTGAAGATTGAGCCCAATTAGGGTGATGTAATTCCCTATTTTGTCAGTGTAGTTCTGAGAGTTTATAGTTTTGATGGAAAACCACATGTGTTACCATACAATGTACCTTTGAAGTTAGGATTTGCTAAGGTTATATGGTAGATTGGCTATATTCAGGAGAATAAATTATTTGGAATAGGTAAGGGTACTATTTTCCTTGTTTACACCAGTATTCCCTATTTTGTGATAACTAAAGGAGGATGGGTTCACCTTTACAAAAATTTTACTCCTTATCACTTGGGGGTCAACATGGTGATCCAAAAGGATTTTACAATATGCTTTAGGAAGGGATTAAGGGATCTCTATTACCTCATGTTTTGAACTTCCTAGAGGATCTGAGCATAAATGTGTTTGATGAGGAAAAACAAGAAGATAATAAAGAAAAATGGGTTGCATATAGGAATATTTGGGATAGTGTGAAAATTAATGTTTTGATCAATGATTTTGAATAGATAATGCTTTCCTTGAAGTAGCAAAGGACCCGGTTGAAGTCAGGTGATAATACTGAGGTTTTACATAAGTTTTTACATACACCATTATCATCATTTCAAAGAATACTAAAGCCTTTAAGAGCATCATTTCCACTATCAGAGTCAAAAGATGGGAAAGTTGAGGAAAGACCTAAGCTTATGCCTCCACTAAATGAAAAGATATATATATAAGAGGTTGAGAGGTGAAGTTGTTAGAGACAGTAACAATGATGAGGAGAGGAGGAGAAAAGACAAGAAAATAATGAAGTATGAAAAAATTTATGTGCCTCAGCCTAAACCTTCTAAAGGAGTAAAACTCATTGATGTTGAGGATGAAAAAATGTGAGGCTACTCACCACCTCCATAACCTCTAGTGCAAAAGGGAAAGGAGAAATCAGAAGTGCAGTTTGAGATGCAAAATGAGGAACATGTTATAAAGGAGAGTGTTGATGATGATGTTGTCATTATTATTGGCAAAGAATTGTAGGTAGGCTTTCCTTCAGTACCTCAACCACCTTAGTTTGACTTCACTCCAATAGATATCCAAGGTAGAGTATTCAAAGATGCTAGAAAGGAGGCATGTGAGGAATTTTCGGAAGATGAGATTTTTGTGAAAAGTCATACCTTTTTGCAGTTGGTATGGAGAGTAAAGATTGATGAGTATTGAAGGAGATGTGAAGAAAGAAAGGCTCAACATCCCGAGAATATTGATTGGGATAATGAGGATGAAATAAAATTGGAAATGATGGAAGACTTCAATACCATCACCCCTAAAGAAGGGAATAAAATTGTACATCAAGTAGAAATAAAAGGGAATTCAAGACCAGGAGAAAGGGTTCCCAATCTCATGCCTAGAGTGTTAGTTCCAGTAAGAGTCTAGATGAGTATGAAAAAATTGTAAAAATAGATGATTTTAGTGTCAAGTTTTATGAATGTCTTGAGTAAATGAATTGTAAAATTGTTGTATAATAGAGATAGCAATTGAAATTAATAAGAATAAAATTCAGATCTATTTCTGTTTGGTGTACAAGTTATATTATGTTTTGAATGAAATGAATCAATGGTTTTTCTCATTTAGTGCACTCTTGTGGTGTATGCAATTTTATTGTTCATGCTTTGATCTAATGGGTCAATTAAATGCTTGAATAAAATTACAAATATATAGAGTTTGTGCAAGGATTTTGATAAGCAGTTTGGGTTAGGATTATTATTGAGAAGTATTGTAAGGCAATATTTTCTTAGATCTTATGCTATAAGTGGAAGTCTGTCATATGTTATTTTATTTCTTATAAATTCAAGTCCCCAATGGAATAAAGCACTGATCACAACTTGTATTGGTTTTAGTTTTAATTTGGTATTCAAATTCATTTGAGTCTTACCACAAAATTGTTAAATCACGCAATATCTTTACATTTTACATGTGTTGTTTTATGTTGTTATCTCATGCTCCAATTGGTAGAGGATCATTGGGAATTAGCCATTTCATAGCATTCTCCCACTTTGATGAGCCTTTATATGAGATTATATACTATGTTGTGATGTTATTTACAAGTGTGGTACATAGATTGTAAATGCATTAAGTGATCACCCTCCCGGGTTTTGCAAAGCACAAAGTGTAGAAGGATTTGTGAAATCCTTGTCATTTGGTCCAAGTCCCAAAGATTAGTGAAGATTGGAGTTGGCTTCTCCATAAAAAATTAAATGATCAACTTGGTTGCTATTTTGTAGTGTAAACCCTTTTCAGGGACCAATATCTTCAACCATGCGATGATATGGGAGAAAATTATCATATTTTGTTTGGTACTCATTATTGACTTGTTTAATGACAAGTTGGGAATTGCCAAAGACAAATGAACTAGTGACATACTATGTGATAGCTAAGCGGATCCCTAAGACCAAATCCTCATACTCAGTAATGCTATTGGTGCATTCAAAAGTTGGCTTATAAGACTTTGGTATGTAATCTCATTGTGATGTTACAAATAGTATACCTTCACCTGATCCTTTATGTGTGTATGATCTGTCAATGTGTAATTTCCATTGTGTGATATGGATAATAATCATGATAGCATCATTAGGGAGCTCTGCCACAAGGGGGTGATCTCTTAGAATAGGGGCTTATGCTAACTAATCTGGGATGACTTGTCCTTTGATTTCCTTGTTGTCCACATACTCGATATCAAATTTACTAAGGATCATACCCATTTTGATGTGCGACTAGTGAGAACTACCTTAAACATGAGGTACTTCAGAGGGTCAATCTTTTCAATGAGCTTGGTCTTATGATTGAGCATATAGTGATGAAGTTTCTGCGTACAAAATACAACTTCCAAACATGCTTGTTCTATAGGTGTATAATTCATCTCATAACCAACTAATATTCTGCTAATATAATATATAGCTTTCTCCTTTGTATTGTCATCTAATTGTGCTAGGAGTGCCCCCAGTGCAACAATGGTGGAAGATATGTAGAAAAGAAAAGTTCATCCTAGAATGGGTGGGATGAGAACTGGTGGTGAGTCTAGGTATTGCTTGAGTTTGTCAAAGGAATTTTGGTATAGGAAATCCCACTAAAACTTAATTTCCTTGTGAATGAGATGAGAAAAGGATGACATTTATCTACAAGTTGTGCAATGAATCAATGAATGGATTGAAGATTTCATTGTAAATTATAGATCTACTTGAGATTCTTGGGAGGTGATAATTCTAGGATGACCTTGAATTTCTTGGGATCCACCTTTATTCCTCCTTGTGATACAATATAACCTAGCAGTTTTCCTAATGTGACACCGAAGACACACTTCTTGGGATTGAGTTAGACCTTGTATTTCTCTAGCCTATCAAATATCTTGGTAAGTACCACAATATATGATTCTCTTGTCTTAGATTTTCCTAAACGGTCACCAACATAATCCTCCATGATGTCATATAGACAATCATGGAAGATAGTTTTCATAACATGCTAATATGTAGCTTCAACATTCTTGAGTCCAAAGGGCATGACCTGATAACAAAATTTACCCCATGGCACAGTGAAAGAAGTCTTATGTTGGTATTCTGTGAAATTTTTGATATGGTTGTATTTGAAGAATCCATCCACGAGAGAGAGAGAGAATTTCATATCCAATAGTCAACTCCACTATGATGTCTATGTTTGGGAGTGAAAATTCATCCTTAGGACATGCTTTAATATTTAGGTATCAGAAATCAGTGCAGATACGGATACCCCCAGCTGCCTTACCTTCTAGGACAATATGAGAGACCCATTTTGGATAGTCTATAGGCCTTATGAACCCAACATCTAACATTTTTTGTAGTTCTTCTTTTACCAACAATTCTATTTGTGGGTGCATCTTCCTAAGTTTTTGCTTAACAAGTTTGGCATCAAGGTATATGACAAGGTGATGCACAACTAAATCCGGATCCTAACTAGGCATGTCCACGTACAGACAAGAAAAAATATGTTGCGATTTATGGAGGAACTTGATCATATCTATCTTATATTTTTCACTCTGGGATGCTACTATAAATGTGATCTTCGGATTTTCTACGGTTCCAAGATTTACTTCCACTGTGTCTTCTATGTTGATGGATGATTTCTCATGAGGTAGGTTCATTAGTTTCAAGTAAACTTCTCCCTCTTCTGGAAATTTAGAAAGGTTTTCACTAGAAGATGCATCCTATACTTTTACTTTTTCTTCATCCAAAGGTACCTTAGAAAGGTTTTCACCAGGGGATGTTTAAGTTTATTTTTATTTTTGTGACGAGGAGAGTTGACTTGTTGCCCAAATTGTGCCTATTCATTGTATGTGATCTGGTGCTCATATTCTCATACATCCCTTAGGTCTAAGAGTGCCAACACTGCTTCATTTGAATCCCATATGTCCAATAGTAGCGGCCCTTATTGATCCCAATCACTTAGTTCAGGGTGTTTGAGTGCAAGGTTAGGAGATGTGAGGTCAATGGGGGTTAAGGAAATGACATGGTTATCCTATAGATGTCATCATTGAGGCACTTAAAGGGGACTTCATAGAATTCCTCCTTAAGGTCTTCTGAGTCAGAAGAAGCTTCACAGTCATTTTGGGAGGACACTTTGGTTTTTGAGTGATATTTGAGTCTTTTATTGTGATAGTAAGCTTTTGGATAAATATAAGGCTCTTTGATGCCTTTTTATTTTTCCCCCAAGCCTATCCCATATTCTCGACTATTTGATATGATTTTGGATATATTCTTTTGGGATATCAATAGGCTTGTCTTTGTCCTCTTTGTATAACTATGACAAAACATCCTCTTCTAAATTTTCTTCAAAAGGGGTCCCCATTATTGAAAGGTAGTTTTCTTGCAATATATGGTGGGTTTATCCTTGGGTATGATGGGTGAGGGTTGACCATAGGATTTGGGAGATAAGGGGAGTTGACCAATGTAGAATACATTTTCTATTGAATATTCTCCATAGCCTTTGCAAACAATTTTCACTTGGTCATATAAACTAGTGAATTTGGAAGTAGAGGTTTAATGAGAGGATGGTTTGGTGGTAGATGGCTTGGATAATTCATCGAGTGGGAAAAATGGTTTGATTTCCTTCAAGAATTTTGTAATACTGGAAGGGCTCAGGATCTCCAAGGATAGTAACTTCTATGTCGTTATGAGGGAATTTAAAGCATTGGTGGTAGGTGGATGGGATGACTTGAATAACATAAATCTAGGGTTGACCAATGAGGATATTATAAGGTAGGTTAAGGTTAAGAACTTGGCTTGTAGTCTCATTCAATGCGGAACCCAATTGAATATGGAGTGTAAATAAATCCTTTGATTTTCATTCTCTATCATCATATGCTTTGATTGTTATCTTCTTTTCTTTATAAATGAGATTGTTAGGGAATCCCAATTGCTTTATTATCTTTAATGTACAAAGGTTTAAAATATATCCACCATCTATAAGGACCCTTTTTATTTTGTAGTGGTGGACAATGACTTCAGTGTGTAAAGTTTTATTATGGTTTGGATTGGGAGCAAATAAGTCTTTATTTGTAAAGACAAGATGGTGTTGTGTGGAAAGGTTCCCAATAATATCTTGAAACTAAGAGGCATTGATGTTATTAGGAACATGGGATTCTAGGAGAGCTTTCTCAAGTATTTCTTTATGAATGGGAGATGTACAGAGAAGCTCAAGAATAGATATCTGTGTAGGAGTATTCCCAAGTTGGTAAAGAATGCTATAGCAGGGAGTGGGTCTAGTGGAAGTGGATGGGGCTGATGATGGAGTTGTGGCTTAAACAGTGATTCTTACTTGATGTGTGGTAGAATTGTAACTAACACCTTTAAATGTGATGGTGTTTATATAATTATCAACTCCTTCAATGCAACCACACAAGGAGTCGAATCCTAGGATGGTGTTGGTGGTATAGTCATAAGGGATTTCATTTGATGATGAGGGTTTATCTTTTTTATGCTTAGGAAAGGGGGTGGTATAGATTTTGAGTTGGGTGTTTGATGGTGATGAGTTATGTACCTCAAAAACAATTTTAACATTGTTAATAAGGTATTGGATGAAGATTTTAAGCTTCATCTATTTCTTAATGTCATGACCTTTAATACGATGTTACTCACAATATTCATTATCATTGTACCAAGTAGGATTAGGTCGATTTTCATCATACAACTTAGTGACTAGAAATACCATCATGTTTTTCTCAATGAGTTAGTGAAAAATGACATCAAGGGACTCAGTGAGGGGAGTGTATTGACGATGTTGACAAGTGTTGGTGTTGTTGTTGGCATTAGTGCGGCAGGGGAAAATATTTTTGGGTAGATCGCGGTTAGGTTGTTATTGAGATTGTTGTGGTTGGTAAGGTTGTTGGTTGGTGCGGTTTTGTTGCTTGGAGAGAATGCCTTGATTTGAAGTGGCTTGAATATTTTGCACATGTTTAGAATTAGTTACCCCATCATTAACAACATTCTTTTTTTCGGTCAAAAATTTAGGTTTGTCGTTAGATGAGGGGGTATAAGGCTTAATAGTTCCTTGTTGGAGAAGGCCATATTCAATATTTTTCCCTTTGTTGACCACAGTTTCAAAGGTGTCATGACAAGCCATTTTCATGTGAAAGGCCATTTGTGGTACAAGATTATGTGTGAATATATCAATCAAATGTTGTTCGAGAAATTTTCAAGCATTTTATTTGGGAGGTGTCTCCAATGTTGTAAGAAATTTGTGCCAAAGATTTCTCCATTACATTGTTTGGTGTTGCGCAAATCACTTAGAGATGCTTGATGTTCAATGTTGTATGAATATTGTGCAATGAATTTCTCAAGGAGGTCGGCAAAAGTGGAGATAGATCCTCGTGGAAAGTTTATGAACCATTCAAGAGCGGGGCCTTTGAGACTTCAAAAGAATAGTCTCTTAAGGTAATTTTCATTGTAGGAAACTTCTTGACATGCCACATATAATTCTTTAAGATGTTGAATAGAGCATGTTTCCCCTTTATATTTGTCAAATTTTGGGATCTCAAAATTTGGGGGAAATGGTTGAATGACGGTGGATCGATAAAATGGATAAGGCCATATGTCATCAAATGATAATTCCTTCTTTTTTCCTCCACTTTTCATGTTGAGAATAATGATTTTAAGCTCATTGAATTGTTGGGCAAGGTCAGGGGTGCTATGATGTGTAACTGAGGCCCCAAAGTTAGATATTCCACCAAGTGGTTATGATGATGTGAGGCCCAATGTTGGAGGAGGTAAATATTGATAACATTGTGAGGTGTGATGGGTGGATGTTTTCATGGAAGATGAAGGGATTGTAAAAAGTGATGAGGTATGATCATGCATGGATTGAGGGATAAAATTTTGACCTATGTTTAGCACATTTGCTTCTCCATAGCATTAGATGTATTCATTGTGGTATGAGTGCTAGTATGTAAGGTCAAAGACGGTATGATGCTAAGGATTTATTGGATGGTTTCTTGTGATGATTGAAGGGTCTAGGTGGGTTGATTGGTTTGTGATGTAGAGGGTCCAACTAAGGTGGATTTGTCCTTTTCTCTAGATGATGTCGTGTAGGTTTGTGTTGTGGTGTTGGTATTAGTGGTGACATGGGCTTTAGTGACATTGTAAAAAAGTAATGAGTCATCAAAATCAGCGGGGACCATGAACCCATCTTTGAAAATGCTCATGAATATTTATCCTTTGTTATGTCTAATGATTTTCTCAACCATCTCTAAATTATAATGATCCTTGAGGAAGTTGTCCAAATGTGGAGACATATTGGGTTGATCAACAAGTTCTTCCTCCTCTGGTTATTCGTGATATCCAGTGCTTGAACACCCTCATCCATAAATGTTGTTGCAAAAGGTTTCTCATTGTAAATGTTGGAGTGTGGATGTTCGATTGAGAGGCCCTCATATATATAGATCGTGATTAAGTGATGACAACCATACAAAAGTGACCTTTAGAAGGATGGATTGATGATTGATGAGCTCTAGGAAAGTGTTGGATGAATTCTTTTCTTGTTGGAAGGGGTTAATGATAGATGAAGGATGTCTTAGGAAAGTGAGTTTAAAGGTATTTTGGTGAGCTTTAGACTAGGAGTAATTGGGATTGATTTTATCAAAATATCTTGATGTTGATTTGGAATTTTGGATTGTGATTGATTTAGGATTGGTTGAGGTTTGATTCGATTAGGATTGGATTTGGGAATCGATTGGATTTAGGTTTAATTTGATTGATTTGAGAGATGATAAGGTTTTAGGATAACCTTTGTAAAACAAGATCCTTTTGTGCACTTAAGGGATTTAACTTGGGATAACATCCTTTCTTACTTGAGATAGGCTAAGTTCTCAAGAAAAAATAGATTTGGGATAAATTTGAAATTTATTAACTTAGGGATGATCAATCACCAAGCTAATAATATCCAAATATAAGGGATAACTAAATAAATTACTTGAGATAGGTCAAGTTCTCAAGAAACAAATTCAATTAAAGGTTGATTTTGGGATAAAGATTTTTTCTTCACTTAGGAAAATCTTTCAACCTTTGGATTTTGATTGATTGATCAAGGTTTTGATTGATGGATTGAGTTGATTGAAAGTTGGGTTTCCTTTGATTTGTATTTGATTAGGGTAGATAAATATGAAAAAATGGTTTGATTATAGTTCCAATCAATATGTAAAGTGAAGATTTGTTCAAAGATAATATGCGAAAGTTGTGAAAGGTTGATGGTCAAATTAGTATAGAAAATGCATGATCAAAGGTTTGATATGAGGGTGGGGTGATTGGTAAAATGTTTTTATAGAAGGTCAAAGGGTCACAATCAAAGGATTCTGGTCAAATGGGCGTGATGGGGACATGAAATGGTATATTTGATTTAGCCGATTTGTCGTCGGCCAAAAATCCCAGTCGGAATCGTTAAAAAGCACAAGTGGCAGTTTGCAGGTGCAGACACCGATTCTTGAAAAGGTTTACCCATCTTTTAGAAAATGTCTCAGTACAGAGAGGCGTAAATGTCATTTCTCAGATGCAAATGTCGAAAAATGTATGCACCGAAATGCAGGCGGAAACACCGATCTGGGAAGTGTTGTGTTTAACTTATTTTTGGTGTTTAACTGATGTGGGCATGTTAAATGGTTTTTTAAATCACAAGAACACACACACACCAAACACAATGGTTTGTTTGATCAAGAACTTTTACAACCTAGGCTGACTGAAGGACTACACTTGATGAATTCCCTTACAATTACAATTTTTGGTGTTTAACTGATGTGAGATTATGAAATGGTTTTTGTTTGATGGAAAGAACACACAATGTTTTGTTTGGTCAAGCACTTTCACAACCTAGGCTGAGCGAAGGACTCCATGTGATGAATTCCCTTATAATAAATAGAATACCACTTCCAACCGAATAAATAGATGCTTGGTAGCACTGGCTGCTCCTTACATGACACTCACTTCTCGGGCATATCAAGCCTCAAGCCTCAAAGAGACTTTATATCTCAAATTGGAGAGTACACGAGGAATGTCTTCAAGCAACACATCTCACATACCCTACGTCACCAAGTGGGGGATTTTTAGCCTCTAACACAAAAAGGTTGCTTTTAACTGATTCAACTAGCATGTTACGAGTGTCCAACAAGCCACTAAAGGCTCTAACCAACCTACTGAGGGTGAATCATATACCTTAAGGTACACACTATTTTGAGTTGGCATTGTACGATAAGCGCTAATACCGAATAGACTTCGCTTTAGCCTTATCCTTGATTTTATATAGTGGATTAAATCAGAAAACCGTTTGAGGTTGTCCCTTGGGGTGATTACCTCTTTTCCCACCAAGGCAAGCCTCTCTCGAGGAAACGATAAAAAGAAAATTTCTCTTACACCCAAGATCCATTGGAAGGAAACAGAAGAGGATACTTCTTGTTTTCTATCTTTTAATAAAAAAAAGGTTCTAATATAAACAAAAGGGAACCTTACAAGGAGTTCCTCCACTTTCAAGGGTCTAAAAGACACACCAAACACTTGATTAATTCCCAAAATGAAGCCTTAATTAAGCTATGTGCAACTATGCTAAAAATAAACACACAGATCGATAAAAAAGAAAGCTCTAACCTATAAAAACCCATTGTTAGTAGTTTACTATTGATCTTTGTTATGCATGAAATGGTTGCATAATGGTTTAGTCGCTAGGATAAATCAATAAATCCAAAAAAAAGTAAATAAGAACGAAAATGTTGATTGATAGGCGCAAACACTGATCAATAGAAACATTGATCAACAAAACGTTGGTTTATAGTAAATAAAAGGAAAATAGAAAAATAATCTACCTATATTTTTGTATTTTTTTTTTTTAAATTTTTTTTAAAGTTTTTTAGAATATAAAATAAATAGAAAATAATAAGCACGTGTTAGAAATATACCTTAACTTACACTAGTGGAGACGCTGATCCAGGATGAAAATGTTGAGAAGTAGAGACACTGATTTTCAGAAACACTGATGCACCTGAGTATAAATCAAGGGCCAAACCTGCAAATGGGTTGTATTCTTCAAAAATCTACCTTTGCTAAAAAACAAATTAGAAAGCAAGATATGTCAAAATGACGAAAAATGATAATTTAAGACTATATCCTTGTAAGGCTGCTAAAAATTCGTTAGTAAAAGCCCTACAAAACCTACAAAACAAAAAGGCCAATGTCATGAGTGAAGGCTCCAATTCAAGGCAGAGATGCTGATAAGTGGAGGCGCCGCTGCGTTTGATGCAAACACCATTCTGAGCGTCTGAATTGTAACTTCATAACAAACACTAAAAACATCAAATTCAAAGGGATGTGGGTCCCACCGGGTGTGTTAAGATGTATATGGTTGAAATTTTTGGTTAGTGAATGCAAACAAATACAAAACAATGCACTACACTAACTAATTCCAATCATACCTCTGATTTAGCAAAATGGAGGCACCCTACTCCATTGATTTGCTCATTTGATGGTTGTATGTGGGTATTGCTCTTCAAATACAACTAAATGATTTCTAAAAACTATATGGATGGAATGAGAATATTAAGATGTAATCTAAGTGAAGAATTAGATGCAAATTAATAGATTTAAATGTAAAAAACTACGCTAAGAATGTCACAATTTCCAAACTATGAATGTGAAATGGTATGCAAATGCAAAGATCACTAAACTAAGATTGCAAATGTATACTAAAATCTCTATAGTGATTTCAACATGATAAGAATACAAATTGGTGAGTGATGAAATGCATAAGGAGAAGCTCCTATTTATAGGATTTGGAAGGAATGATTGGTTGAGATTCAAATTTAAAATGAAGGGCTACGATTCATTAGGATTGATGAGGTGTAGGCCATGTGGAAGCTATGTACGCAAGGGTAGTTGGCCATGCAAAAGAAATGAGTTACTCACACCTGTGTGAACAACCTTGAAAAGGATGACTCATAAATGCCAAGTGGGAGACAAGAGAGGCTCAAGGTGGCCACACATGTGTGAAGGTGGCTCAAGGAGATTAAGGGAGACAAATGTGTAAGAAGGGTAAGTGGTTATTTATGGAAGGTTGGTGGTCCAAATTTGGAGAATGTGCTTACACGTGTGAGACATTTGAAAATGGAGGGAAATGTTAATAGGTGTAGGAATTAAGTAATTAGTTTAATTAATCCAAGATTAATTAATGGGTAGGTTTAGAGTTGACATGATGGGTTATGGGCTAGGTTTTTTAGGCTTGGGCTAGACTTAATTACTTTAAGATTAATTACGTCATGAGATTAAACATAGTGAGGGAATATCCAAATAATAATAAAAACTATTTGAATTTAAGCTTGGAGAAATAGTGCAATTAATTAATTAAAATTAATTACACCATTGGGTTAGAGAGGGGGTACAATATAATTAATTTATTTAAATTAATCACACTATAAAGCTAAAAGGGAAAGATAATATAATTAATTAAAAAGTTAATTATATTATTAGGCTTAGATAATTAATTAAATAAAAATTAATTAATTACAAAAGGTCATGTTAGTATGAATTTAATAAATTTCTAAGGGATGATTTTGGACATCTAGAGTTTCCAACTACCAAAATAATGAAATAAATCATTATAACCCAACTTACAAGCATTTCTAAAAGGAATAGAGAATTTTAAAATGCATAATTCTTTAAATTGAGTTTTAACTCACTAAGATACATCAACAGGTGGCAGAGCGAAAATAATTGTAGCCTGATGGTGTGATACAAACATAATAGAAATCCCAAACAACCTGCAACCAAAAGTTACCTTAAGTGTCGACCTTGAACTTGAGCACATCTGAAAACTCTCACAATAACTCAAACACTCCTTAGGAGGGTCACTTCCCAAAAATCTCTATAACATCTAAACGGGAAATATGATTAATTATTTAAATTAATTATATTGGGAGATGCCAATAATTAATTAAATACAATTTTTAATTAATGATGAAGCTTAGACGAATAAATTAATGACACAAATTTAATAAATTCACGAGGTCAAATTTAGGGTGTCTACAATTTCTATAAATTAGATTTAAGAATATAGAATTATATGAGATTGAAAACTAAGAGGACCCTATTTGGATTGTCTACCATGACTGTATTCTAAGGGTGTGAAATGTTATACATCAAAAATAAAATGAAGACAAATAGAAGGGTTACAAAAGTATATAATCATAAACATTTTATAAACTAAAAGTTTGGTCTTGTATGTCATCTTACCAGACTTCCCCATTCGAGGCATTGACTTTGAACTAATGACTAAATTGTCTTAAAGGAATGAAGAGTACGGGGTCACATTATTGGCCCATAATAGCAATAGATGAAAAGTTAAATATAATAAAGAGTAGATGGATGAAACAATCAACCAAGTTGATGGGTCAATGGAATATGAACATGAGATTGTCCAAATACTAATAAGGGAATCAAAGTATATGTGAGAGAAAAAAATCAAGGCAACTATGTGGATATAACAATTGGGAAAGAGAGAGAGCATAACATTAGAGAATTCAATCCCACATATGAGCACAATCATAAAGGATATAGTGGAGCAAAAAGTAATAGAAAAACAACAATGTTGATAGCTAAATTAAGAACTAGATCACATCATTTTAAGTGCAAGACTAGAAGGTATACAACACCCAAAGAATCTTGGGTAGATATAATGTGGTATTTTGCACTTTAGAATTAGCATAATGACATTATATCATGAAGTTTCTTGAATTATAAATATATTTGGATTAAACATAGTGATATCTTTAAAGCAACTCCTTAGTTGTCTTATTTGGAGATAAGAGACTAATTCAAACAAAAAAACACTTTAACTAATTTCATAATAAATGATTAATTATAAAGAAAATGATTTTCAATTATACATATCTAGAACAAGACCTATAAAAATATTTCTATCCAAAACAAATTGTCTCTTTTAATGCTTTATACTTCTATAAACTGTTATAATGTAATTGCTATTTAAAGCTTTATTCCAACATCTTTCTTCAATTTGTTTCTCTTTTCTCCGATTTCATATTTTATCCAAGAAGAATGTTAAGTCACATATCAAATTCAATAAATCAAAGAAAAAGTCATGAAATTTTAAAATTATAACAAATTTGACCAATGTAAAGGAAATTTTTAATTTATGAAATGATTATATTGTTTCTTTCAACCTTCTAGGACTACTTTGTATATATTGATAGTTTGGTTTGTGTTTTTCTTTCAATTATTTATTAATAGCTTTTATTCTTTATAATTTGCTTTCGTCAATATAAAATAGGGGAAATGACCTAGTAGTCACCCACCCTAACTTTTCATACCCTAAACTTTTAAACACTAGATTGAATCTCATTTTTTTTTTTGAATTTTTATATTTATTTGACTAAAAAGATAAAAGCTATTGTTTTAGCTTTTGGATAGTTACAACAAATCCAATGAGATTTGTTATGTGTACAAAGGTCAAACAATGGTAATTTAAAAGTAACTCTTAATTAAGCCGATGGGCTTTCTATTGTGGGCTTTGCCCACTGACGGAAAATTGTCATGCACCGGTAAATTGTCTTATACCGGTAACTTATCTTATACCCGTAATAATCATGATTTTATGTGAAGACGGTTGTTCTTTTTCATATCAAAATGTGAAGACGGTTATTCTTTTTCATATCAAAATAGTTATTCTTAAATTGTTATAGTTATTCTTAAATTGATATTACTTTTTTATCTTCTATGTTATAGTTATTCTTAAATTGATATTACTTTTTTATCTTCTATAATTTGTTTTTTTGAACAATTATATTAAAAATATAAATATCTCATATATTTAATATTACATATTAATATATTCACTATAGAAGGATAAATAATCTCAACATTTAATCATTGTTTTCTCCGAATAATATACTATTGCCCAAGATTAATAAATCTAGCCAATTGGAAATGATATTAAACATAATTATTATATTTATATTTTAAACATAATTTTTATAATTTTTAGGTATGCAGAGAGAAATGAGTGGTTAAACACATGAAGAATTTTAGGAAGGTTCACACGACCTAAGTGAAAGAAGAAAACTAGAGACTTCTTGCATCATTATCAAGGTTCTTTTTTCTGTCTTCAATTGATTAATTCTCTGTCAAAAAATTTATATCTTAGCCTATTCTTTTCCATTTTGTTCTGAGCACCTGTAAGGTTGAGTATGTTTTATAGCTTAATACCAAAATTAAATTCTGGGCATGCTTGCAAATTCTCTGCCAGTATATTGATAGTCACTTTCCCCTTCTCCTTTCAATTTCCCCTACAAAATTGGGAATTCAAAATTTGGAGATTGGGTGCTGGTTTTTAGTCCCTGCCATCTCAACCTTATGTTTAAGCTTTCCTTATTTGAATGGGGCATTGAATTTGTTATTTCATTTTTTTTAAGCTTCTCAATCCTTCTCTGGTTTTGATCGATACCCAACCATTATGAGATTACCTAGGAGCCCCTAAGAATCAAAATTTAGATACAAATTACTCTATGATACTATCATGTACAACTGCAATTAAAGTGTCAAGTTTAGACACATGACTATGATTTTGAAATTTACTACAATCCAATGCATTGCGATTTAGAGCTAAATGTCAATTTGTTTCAATGTGAGTTGGTTCGAAAAGGATGATGGGTGGATGATGATTGTTGGAATTTATCCTTCTTTACCTCAATATCATTTTTCATTTTCATCAATCCTAGCTTGGGGGCATTCGCTCCAACATTATATTTAGATTGAAAACGGGGATTAATTTCATTGTTGGGGGCAGGGTTCGAAACCATAATCTTGAAAGTTGCAGCAATAGAAGCTGCAGATTGGGATGCAACAAGCTTTTGGTGCAATTGTATTAAAGAAATTTGTTTATATTAGCAATTAACTTTTTTCTTAATGAATTTTTGTATTAAATAAATTTGTTTATTTTGAAAAATATATTTGAAAACACACATAAATTTATGATTACTTCTATTTATTTATACTAGTAGATAAGAATACAATTTAAGGAACTAAATCCAAAAGACACATTGAAAAAACCAAAGTTCAACTTTATTAGCTGGGTATGCCCTTCCACTCCACGGTACAAATATTTTGGACAGGGGATTTGTAGACAGTGACAGGGGATTGGTAGACATGGATTTGTTTCTGTCATATATATCTATCTTCTCCGGTTGGTCTGTGGACTGCTTAAGGAGGCACATCAAAGAATTCTATGCTAATATTAAAAAAAAATTACTCTCGATTTCTCTCATCTCATTTTGTCTCTTTTTATCTGTTTTGGAAGTTCAAAGTTCTGATGGCGAAGGCAAAGATGAAGGCAAAAAGAATGCCCCATCCCACTGTAACACCTGCCATAGCTCCCAATAAATCGTGTCTAAATCCACTGTAACTTATGAGAATGTCTGCAAAAGATTTGTACTCCTTACAATTTGCTCACGATGCAGAAAAAGATAGCCAACAGATTGTAAGAGATGTACTCAATAGGGAATACATTTTCAGCTTATCATGCAAGAAAGAGATGTACAACAATGTATCCCGAGTAAAGGCAACCATTACAGCGGTCCAACAAGTAGACTTTATTGCTGAAAGTGGTATGCTACTCTCCAAAATCCATGAGATGGCTGCCAATACAATCACTTTGGCATGAGGCCAAAAATGCTATAGTTTTTAAAACTCTTTTTGCTCAACTTTTTAGCTAGTGTTGGAATTCTGACTGGTTATATGAATTGTTATCTCCAAATTCTTGATGGGTGTAATAAATTTTGATCCCCAATCTGAATTATATAAATTTAGATATTGGTGTGCAATGACTTGTCATTCCATATTTTATGGTATGTGGGGGAAATAAATTTTAAAAGCTTCAACAGAAAACATGTGCATCATTGCATTAAATTTTAGTGCCTTATTACTCGCTTCCCCAAATCTGTAATCTGTTTTTACCAGCATTGATATTTTGGGTGTTTAGTAAGGTTTACTTGGTATGCATTGAGTAGTTTTGTGAGGGAAAAATTGTTCATTAGATTTTAGTTTCTAACTGAGATAATTTGACACATTCACTGGATGTTATCTTCCTTCTGTCAAGCAATATTCTCACAACTGCTTTTGTGAAACATTCTCAACATTATTGCATCTGATCTCAAAATATTGACTGTGAACATTTATTCACGAGCAGTTATTCATTTATAAATATGAAATGCATATCTATTCAGTACAAATTAAAAGTCAAAAAGTGCTTCTTATATGTAATGATATATTTTCTTTGACCTGCAATTGATGCCATGTTTTCTTTCCTGCATGAATGAGTTTTCTAGAACAATTTCTATTGGATCTGAAATGGATACTGTAAATATGTATGTCCCTGTGTTTGTCAAAAAGGTGGTTTACACTTTATTGTTTCCTCTAATTTCCTGATGAGTGCTAAAAGTTTCTATCCACAATCTGGATTATTATCTCCAACTTTTGGATGGATGTAAAAAGTCTGGAATTATTGTATTCACTTAATTAATTGAAGTTGTAATTTTTGCATTGTCAAATGATATTTTTTATATAATTTTCTGTTTGACTGCTCTCCAATTTTGTGAGCAAAGAGTTTTATTGAACTTCTTTATAAGCAACGAATATGGAACCATTTTTACAAAACCGTAAGTTTGATGATATTTTGTGAGCAGAGAGCTTTATTGAACTTTTTTATAAGCAACCAATATGGAACCATTTTTACATAACCATTTTTTTTATTAACTATTTTATGAACTGCAACTTAATTAAAAATTAGGGCCTATCCTTTCTTAGGGCAACAAAACTAGATTGTGAGCTTTATTAAAAAATTAAATGAGCGTAATACAAACCGGTTCTTGACCTTCAAATATTGTTAATCATTCCTTTGATTGTCTTTTGTTCCACCAATGTATAATGGGCAGCAATGAATATTTCTATATTCACCTCTTTTGCCATTAAGGCTTTGGGACTTGCACCCTTTTTCAGCCTCCGAAATTTTTGTTACATGCCAATATCTTGACTAAAACACAGTGAAAGACAACCCATTTCCGTAGACATGCCTTGCAATGTATTCATCAACATTCTCTCATATTTGTTTTGGAATGCCTTTTCTAATGGCCCTTTTGTTCTCTTATCTGTGATTCTTTAGTAGGTTAGATTTCTTTATGTGTGGCAAAAAAATGGTGCTCTTTGACATCTATAAGAACACTAAGAGATGGGGAAATATAGAACCTCCTTAATTGAGATCTTGTATTTACTGAATGATGACATGTTCTAATGGCAACTGCTTCTTTCACTTGCTCCAATCTCTAGAATATTTATCTCTCCAGATATTGGCCCATGTGCCTATTTTTGCCTCGGCAGAATTTTATGTTTATGTTACTTGTGTTACACAAAAATGGAGGTTTTTGATTATATGGGCCTGTATATTGTACTCTATAGTGCACACCCATTGCAAACCCATATATATCCCCCACCACTTGGAACCTGCTGTATAATGTTATCATATTTCCTCAACAGTGAATTTTGGTCCTTCTGAAGCAGGTTGGGCCATTGAGCTAAAATTGTCTGCCATTGTAGTCATTATGAAAAAGTTTCATAAACAACACATTCTAAACAAATGAAGACAAAAATAAGTATTGCCTAACTCATTTAAATGTAGAAGTATGACAAGAAAAACAAAAGAGTTTTTTTGTAGAAGAGAAAATGAGAAAATGAAATGGAACAAATTACCTCCAACCCAAGAATCTCTTCGTCCAATCTTCTCGGTAGTGAATGGGCTGTTGCACATGCAATTGATCAACCTTTAGCTCTATATGGTAGGAATGGGAGTTCAATTATGTAATTTCTCATTTGTGGCTGATGTGGTCTGCTAGACACATCTACATTGTAACTTGTTTTCTTTTAGTAATACATCATTTAAAAAAAATATATATATTAAAGTTCTTTCTTGCCTTTTTAATAAAGGTAAAATACCATGAACATTTTAATAAGACTTTAACGATAACTTTTATAAATTGCCAATGCCACATCAATATAGCTGCAGAAGAAGATTGA
>MU226493.1:517663-570224 GCA_018584345.1 Thuja plicata
CTTAGTTTGTGTTTTGTTTTCAAAATGACATGTCTTTTTTTTCATGTTTTAAGTTGTTGGAGGTCAAATTTAGCGTTAGTGTTAAGTTTTTAGGTCAACTAGTATGAGCCCTTGAAAGCTAAAAAAATTGAAAAACCCACAGGGTGTTGCAGGTTTACCTTCTTTAGATGCTTTATCTAACAACAAAATTATCCTATTTACAGACACCAACATATGGAATCTCCCACTGGAAATCATCTCCCACAAGGTCAACGTTCTGAGATCCAACGACAGCAAAATAGAGAAAGAAATCGAGAATACTATGCCCGTAATAAAGATATGATAGTTGCTTGCAGACGCGCAAAAAGATTACAACAAGTGACAATTCCCTTGCAACAAATAGAAGACCAAATAAATAGAGAGACAACCACACAACAAAAAACTACACAATTACAGGAACAGTCATTTGAATCTCAGCAAAGTCCATTAGAACAACAAACAAACAATGCCCCAGGAAATCCACTTCTCGAGCTCCAGCGAGAAGAACGTAGAAAAAGGAATCGAGAATACTATGCTCGTAATAAAGATGTGATAGTAGCACGTAGACGAGCTAAAAGATTAGAGGAAACTGCAACACCTTTGCAACAACTACATGCACAGTCTAGTGAAGAGACAACCACACAAGTTGCACAATCAGAGGACCATCCATTTGAAGCTCAACAAAGTCCATTACAAGAACACAGAAACAAACGAGTACAGATAAGGAAAAAAAATGATTACACAATGGCATTAAAACAATTTCGTCAAAGAATTGATGCATTGCTCAACTTACAAACCTGCACAATATGCAAAGAATCTTACCCAGGAATGCACTTCCAATCAACAAACACAAGTCCCACATGCAAAAGATGCTTCCATGAGAAAGGCGTACATCAGTTTTCAATCTCCAACAACATGGACCCAGGAGAACAACCTACTGTACTCAAAAGACTAACCCAAGTTGAAGAAATGCTCATAGCTAGGGTTAACCCAATATTGCAAGTGACTCAAAATTTTGGAGGCCAGTATAAATATCGTGGACACACGATAAGCTTCACACAAGACATAAACAATATTACAAAAATTCTTCCACAAAGAATAAAAGAACTAGATATAGTCATAGTTCAGAGACTTCATACAACATGCCAGTCCTATGATTGTTATGTCAGCAGGAGCCACATTATAGATGCACTACAATACAAAGTGAAATATGACCCATACTATAAGGATGTCACTATCCACGCTGAATATCTTGCAGAGATTCCAGAAATAAGTACAGATGTTTCAAGTATGCTCAAAACCATTGGAACAGTTGAAGACATGGTGGTGCCAAGTACTCAAATGGACATTGATGAAGACCTAGATGAAAATAGCACATCATACACATCATCATTTATGTCTAAACAAAAAAAAATAGCTCGAGAGCTACAAATTATTAAGCAAACATTACAACTTGAGAACAACATAGACGACATAATTAATTGGCCAGTGATAGACTCATCTCCAGTAAATGAATATAACACAGAGGGTTTACTCGATATAGCATTTCCGTCCCTCTTTCCAAATGGATCTGCACAGGTAATGCAACCATGGATAAAGGAAGTGCACATCCATGAGTTTGCACAACACTTAATGAGGTTCCATGATAACAGATTTGGAAGGCATCCCCGCTTCTGATATTTCATCTTCAATCTCATGTGCAGACATCGTAGTCAAGCAATTGCAGCCATATTCATCAAGAGAAATGCAGAAGAAAATATACCTACCACTATAGAAAACCTCCGCGCACACCTTACAAATTTGCCAGACAACCAGCTTGCGGAGGAGCTAATGCACTATGGTTCTTCCATGCGAGGTACACGACCATATTGGAACAAGCGTCATGCAAAGTTGATAGACATGATCAACCAAATAGGATCACCTACTATTTTCTTCACGCTAAGTGCAACAAACACAAAATGGCCAGATTTACATCAATTGCTCTCAAATGGCACTCCACCTAGAATGCTATCAAATAGACAGCGCATGGACAACATAATCAATAACCCTCATACTGTTGCATTGTACATGCATCAAAGATTTACAATATTTCGTGAAGAAGTTATTGAAAAACTACTTGATGCAGAAAACTATTGGTACAGAATAGAATGGCAACACAGAGGGAGTGCACATGTGCATGGAGTTATCTGGATAAAAAATGTACCTGATATGGATAAAATTAATTGGAACAATGCTACAGAACTTGAAAAAGCATGAATGTTTTTTGACAATTATGTCACCGCTTGGAACCCTCGCGCTGCACCACACAGAAACAATACACTGTTTCAATCTCCACTGGATGATCCATGCTTTCTCGACACAAATGAGATAATAGCTACAGAGCCCACTCATGACTATGAAGAACTAATTAACCGGGTCCAACGACATACAAAATGCAGAGAAGGCACGTGCTTAAGAAAGAAAGGTTCCAGACTTGAGTGTCGCTACAAAGCTCCATGGAAAGAACAACCAGACTCCACTATATCATGTGATGAAGATGGGAAAAAAAAGTATGATCTTGCAAGGAATGATAACAGACTTAACATACACAATCGAGATATGTTGTTGATCTGGAGAGCCAACATAGATTGTCAACCGGATATATCATGAGAACTAGTGCTCAAATACATTGCCAAATATGCATCAAAAGCAGAAAAAGCATCTGAGACATACACTAATATGTTAAAAAGGATATCTATAGCCCAAGAACCAGACAACCCAGCTCTCACAGCATACAGGAAGTTCTTGATTGAAGTTGTAGCCAAGCGTGACATAGGAGCACAAGAGACATGTCACATGCTTCAAAAACTACCCCTTGTCATTTGTAATCGTCCTTTCACATCTTTGAATGTTGGACGAAAAATGTTTCAGCGAATCACAAACACATCAGACACAAATCAAATACAACCTACCTACTTGCAAGCATACATTCAACGGCCTCCAGAGCTTGAGATGATAACACTCCTTGAATTTGCACGCTCTTACACCTTTGCTGCAAAACGCAAAAATTGTAAGTGGAAAGAAAGACAACAGAAAGCCATCGTCAGAGTTTACCCAAAGTTTTACACCATTCCACATACTGATTCAGAGCAATTTGAAATATTCTGCTGGAGTGAGCTACTCTTATATAAGCATTTCCGTGATATACAAATTGACATTGGAGTGACTAAAGATTCCATAATTGTAAATTGGAACAACATGAAAGCAACTGGATACAATGTTTGGCATATCAATCGCATCATAAAAAATGAAGCAAACTCAGAAGAAGAAGAAGAAGAAGAAGAAGAAGAAGAAGAAGAAAACAACAATGACACAAGCATGCAATGTATATTACAAATGAATGAATGGAAATTGTTCTTGCAAATGGGCCCTTCAAATAATACTACCGTCAACAAACTTGACATGCTTGGCAGGCATGACTTTGATAACAACAACACATGGGATCAAAATAGCATACCCCAGCATGTACATTAAATTGCAACACAATTCATAAATACACAAAAGACAAGTGCACAAGGTGAGAACATTCTATCAGAAAACCGTGTTCCAAGCTATACATTATCAGCAAACCAAGAGGCATCTCTCATGATAATTAAAGAACACAACAAATGTGTATCTGCTAAACCACTCTATATGATCATTCAAGGGACAGCTGGTACAGGAAAATCATACTTGATTAGTTTCATACGAAATGCACTAAATAGTAATGGTCACCAACACAATAAGCAACTTCTTACACTAGCTCCTACAGGTGTTGCCGCATTCAACATACATGCATCAACCATACATACTGTGCTCAGAATCCCTATCAAACAAACGCAACCACTACAAGGGAAAGCATTGACAACATTCCAAGAGGATTTAAAGGAAATAAGATACATTCTTATTGATGAACTAAGCTTCATTGGGCCAAAGATACTATTGAAAATAGATAGTAGACTACAACAAGCATTTCCTCAGAATCAACAACTATGCTTTGGTGGACTATCAATAATCCTAGTTGGTGACCTTGCCCAACTACCTCCCGTGATGGACACACCTCTCTAAAGATCACATTCTACTCCTAGAACATTGTGGCAGCAATTCACAACAGTTATAATACTAGAAAAAATATTCCGGTAACAAGGTGACAATATAGTGCAAGCACAATTTTGTCAACTTCTGCAGAACATACGAAATGCAAAACCAACAAAAGAAGATTGGGAGCTCCTAATTGCACGTTCAGACAAACATATCACATCAAATGAAAAAATGAGTTTGACAACTCAATCCATCTCTTTGCAACAAATGATTTAGTCAAACTACACAATAAAAAATGTTGAAACTATTGAATTGTCCAGTTGCATTAAGTGTAGCAATAAGCACTACAAACAACACAGAATATTCAGGTATTGATGAACGCCTTGAAAAGGAAATCCTACTGTGCAAAGGTCAATGCATCATGATCACAACAAACATATGGACAGAAGTAGGTCTCGTAAATGGAGCATTGGGTGAAATAGTTGATATTTTTTACAGTCCTGGTTCCAAACCCCCTGAACTTCCACTTTATGTTGCAGCAAGGATCGAAAACTACAATGGCCCACCGTGGAAAATAGACGATCCAAAAGTAGTACCAATAACTCCTGTATCACTCGGCGCACGAAGGAAAATGCCACTAACTATGGCATGGGCTTTAACCATTCACAAATCCCAAGGCCTCACCCTCCACAAAGCAACAATTGACATTGGTAAAATAGAAAGGTAGGGGCTAACATTCACAACAATTTTTAGAGTCAGATCATTAAATGATCTTCGCATTCAACCACTTTTCTCCTTCGAAAGATACTCCAAAATGCAAAACAATCCACGCACAGTCATAAGAAAAAAAGAAGAAGCTCGATTAGAGCAGCTTGCCCTATCAACAATCAATGTATGTAACACTTTCACTCATCCATCAATTCTCTTCAAAAAAACCAATCGATGTATACTATCCAATTCAATGAGATATTTATGAAGACTGAATTATTTAAAAATATGTGATTGTGCAGGGTATCCTTACATAATGCTGTGGCGAAAACTTCATCAAGGAGAAAAAAGAAGCAGCCCGATTAGACCAACTCACCCCGTCAACAATCAAGGTATGCAATGACTTTGACTACTTATCTCAACCCAAAAGCAACTAATGCCCACTAAAAGCATCAAGTTTTATAACATAGTACCCTTGTTGTGCAGATTTATTTCCATCAAACATTAAATATGTAGAAGCTCACGGTGAAGGACAGTGGCGTATATTGCCCCATAAAGCAAGTTTGGAATAGTTGACTTTAAAAAACAATAATCTTATCTCTTATCTTAGCATTGAATTTTGGTCCAGACCTGTTTTATTATTCCATGTACAAATTATTTGGATTAAATTGTTTGTATTTTTTAATCAACATTTTCTATCACACCCTGTGATTCATCACCAGCAAGATGAAAAGGCTGATTAATTTGTTTCCCTTTCAGGTTTGCAAGTTGTGCAAAATGCTGCAGGTTGCGCTGGAAGAACTGTGTCCAAATGTAAAAGGAGAGGAACATATCTTTAAAAAGAAAATGTCATTCTTAGAATGCATAATTTCCTTGGCAATACATATAAATAGTTGCTAGGTATAAATAGTTTGTACAAGTTTTTTGCAGTTCATTTTGAAAAAGATTGTTTTTAAATTTAATATGTTTACCTGAGTTACATTAGATTATTTTTAAATTTAATATATTTACCTCATTTACATTTATGATTAGACTTTCCTCTTCTTGATGATTGGATCACACTAAATGTGATCTTAAATGTACACATATAACTCTAATCTTATTGTTTGTTTGTAGGGGCTGGCATGTTATACAGGGGAATACATTACCCACAAAAGCACCAACTATTCCTAAAGCTCAAATCAAGTTCCACTAAAACATTCTAAGTTATATGGAAAATCCTTAATGAGCCAACTTTTGTACATAAATATGAAGATTATGATTAATTTTTACAGTTTTCTTTTTGTATTGCTTTCATTATAGAACTTTGTAGTCAATTGATGATTGGAATACATATGATTTGCTTTCATTAACATACAATTTTTGCAAAAATATTTGCACTGTAATATGTTTGAGAACTACTACATTTCAATTTATATCAAACTATAAATTTAGTTTATTTATTGTAATTTTGAATTTTCCATTATGTATTAACTATCGGCGTGACCATTGCACCTGTCTTAGATGCAAGTGCTAGTATCTATTTATAAATGCCCCATTAATCATGCACTACAATCACAAATGATAACTTTCCTTTTCTATGAACTACTATTTTTATATTTTTTAATAAATACTGTTTTTTTTTTTAAAATATAATATCTCTACATCTTCTAGATGAATTTTATTTATATATGAACTTATACATACATGCAATATTTTAGTGAACTTTTCATTATCCTATATCAGTTTAGTGAACTTTTCATTATCCTATATCGATTATTTCTTAATATAGTAGAACACTAATACATGGACAATCATAGATGGTTTTCCCTAAATAAATTAAACATTATAAACTTTCATTTCATCACTATTCATAATGTGATAAAAATAAAGGGTGGCACCTTCATAAATAACGAGATGACATTTGGATGGAGGTGTCCTGCTTCGTCTCCACAAACACCCAAACCATCCGAGTCCATGGAAATGAAATGGGCATTACAGTAAATTCACCATAACTCCTGCCAATGTGCATGAAGAACAGGAGCCTGAGCATGGGGTTCACGCTATCACCATCCTCTTCCTCATCAATTATTTCCCAGTTTTCTTGTAGAACACACGATGTTTTCTGGTTAACAAGATATCAAAAGAAAAAGAGGAAGGGAATTAGAATGCAAAGCGCTTCATCAACGTCGCAGGTTTCAGCTCCTTCCAGGACTCAGGTCGGTGTTTCATGGGGTTTACTATTCTCAATGAATTTGTCGTTGTTGCTGGGTTTTAGGAGCTTTATTGTCAATCCAGGTAACCAATGATGGGAAGCTAAGTTTGCCTCAGTGCAATTGAAACCAAATCCATTCGGATGAAACTGCCAGCTTTACTCCTTGCTCAATAAAAAATATTCTGCTAACCTCGGGCGGGAGAATCTGACAATATATATGAAAAAAATACCATTGACGAGAGAGACCTCATTGTGGTCCTCAATTTGAACTCCATGAATTTCAGTTAAAACTTTGGGAATGTGGCTGTTTGAAATTCTGAACACTTGTGGAGAGAAAGCAAAGGCACACCTCTTTCAGTGGTCTACAATTGAATTAGTTACAATCCATCAAAT
The DNA here is from genome assembly GCA_018584345.1 of Thuja plicata. Lineage (NCBI taxonomy): Eukaryota > Viridiplantae > Streptophyta > Pinopsida > Cupressales > Cupressaceae > Thuja > Thuja plicata. Next base: position 525,036 of record MU226493.1, read on the forward strand.
TGACAAAGTGTTCGTTATTTTTGGTTGGATTCAGCACTTAGCTGAATTGTCAAAGGGAGTAGAACAATTAATTTAGTGTCTGAGCCGAGTGGCCATTATTTAGCCCTGGTTTGATGCAGGAACATTCCGACAAACGGCTAGTTTTTAGGGGCATATGGCATGCCTGGGAAGAAAATTTACATTCTAGTAAATTGGCTATTTTAGGAGTTCCTATTTTTAGTAATGTTATTTTAAGGCGAGGAGGATAACTCTTTAAATTGAGTTGAGAAGCTTGGTAGGAGTTTCTTCTAACGTAGAGAAGTTGAGGAAATGAAGTGTCCCACCCCAATCTGAAACCAATTTCTTACTTTGCCAAACACTTTGAGTACACTTGAATGTGAATAGTTCCGAATATTATCATCTATTTGATTTGTTTGATGTTTTCATAACAATTTTCGCCTTCTTATGATTCGGCATGACTTTCATACAATCAAGGAGACATTGTGACAAACAGTTTGCAGTCATACCATATGACTGAATATTTAAAGTCTAAACATTATGGACTGCTGTATACAACTCAGAAAATCAGAATGATGCAACACTTAATGATCTGACTTTAGTCGACAACAGAAATAAAGAATCAGAAATTGTAACAGCTGAAACAATGAATTTCAGTATAAATACTTTCTTGTTATATATATTGGGATGCATTGATCCGACCATTCAGATTACAACAGAAAATAGACTTCATCAACCTTTCTTCATTTAGCATACAAGCCCAAATTACAATAACACACCAAGAATTGCGTCCCAATATTTGACCAGCAATTGCAAAATAAATTCAAGCAACACTTTAAACCTGAATATTAGATATCAATCTCTATTGTCTAGCTATGGGAATTCATATGCAAAGATACCCAAAACAATATAGGTGATGCCCTAGGAGATACTCGCAAAAATGAGGGTTTTTTCTTGCATGTAGACTTCATAAATTTGACTGTCAAACCTTGGGGATTGATCAACTTTTCCAACCTGCAAATAACTGATATTTCCAACTCCTTCTCAATGCCAAATACCTACAATAAGCTCAATGCGAATTCTGGAATGAATCCACCCAATAGGCTGAATGGGTTTTTGTCCACACAAAAGAGAAACGCCAAGGGTTTCCATCCTCAAAATTTCTATAAATGAAAGCCAAAGCTCTCAAGCTTCTTAGAGAGAAATTAAAATTATTCAAGCATATCAAATAACTTCCTCAAATCTCCTTTTATAATCCTCTCATGAAGTTTCCAGAAATCCTATTTAAAATTTTCACTTTTAATATTTTAACATTTAACTTGTATATGAGAAATAATAATAAAGTAACCCGTCATACCATTTCTTCATTAATATAAAGTCACTTTAATATGCTTATAGCTCCATATGTTGGCACCCCATTTGGCATGATAATTAAATACTTTATGGTATTAGTATATTAAATAGACACTTGACCCCTTATATCCCCTTTAATCATAAATATATTTAATTTAATTAATTATATTAAAGTCAATTCTAGATTAGACTTTAATCAATCAAATTGAATCATTAAATTCCATTAAATGTCAAATATCAAATCAACAACTGATCCTGCCAATTTTTCGGATATAACTGTGGTGCTCTCTGACCATTCAGATGACTTACCATAAATAGTATGGACCCAAACGTTTAAGTGATTTATTAAAAATAGTGTGTATAAATGAAGCCTGAAAAACTGATAGAAGGCAAACCACAAATAAACTGATGCACAAAGATGGAAATTACTAGAATAGACACCCAAAGGGTAAACTGAATTACTTTGAATCACCTTCAAAGGGCCCCTTATTACCACATTAGCCTACGGGGACCATTGATTTTAGGCTAAGCTCTGAAAATGACTGATGCTTAGGAAGGTGCAAAAATGGGGACATTACAATCTGTCCTTCCCGAAGATTGCTTGTCCTTAAGTAATCTGCATTTGCATACCAAATCAAATGCTATTTGCACCTATATGTCAGTCGGAATACAAGGATCCCATACCAATCTCAGAGATACTGCTCTGCCAATCCGCTGCGTCACTCTAATATAACTGCCATCAACAACACTGTCATGCTGCATACCCCAAGAAGCATTCCATCCAACATGCAAATCCTTGGATCCTAGTTTTGAGAATCATAATATATCTTGAGAGCGACCGAATAGGTATACCTAAATAGATCAACCAAAGGGAGTATCTTCATGCTGCTAAACTCTCCCTATATCATAACCTCCCATGGGTGCACTCCTCTTAAATCCCATAGACATATTGATCGTCCACCTTCCTCGATATCTGAAAACTGAGTCTATAGTAGCTACAGGTTTGACAACACAACCTCCCTAGCTTGTATCCCAAAATAGAGACCAATCCGAAGAAGCAAACAAGAAGGCCTATAGGTGTTGGTTCCTTCCTCCGCAGAAAGAAGCACCTCATACTAGTCATCCGCCCCAACCTTATGTGTTATTTGAAACATTAAATCATTAGTAGATGGACTGAATGAAAAATAATATGCATATCTCATGGTGTAATCATAATGAAATAGATTAACAGTCTTCGATGGAAGCCTTGAATCAATACTAGGATTCCATACCCCATTGTGTGAGTTAGGAATCTCACCATGTAGAACATGAAGCCAAAAACTTGCACCATCATGCACAATCTGCCTACTAAGCCTAGCAGAATCACACTCATCCTGCTCTACCCTTGCGTTATCATCATGTATATCCCCAATGATACTGGAACCACTGCTGCCCTTGGATATTTCATTACTCCCAACATCATAAACTCCATCATTAATTTGTTCAATTTTTATAGCCCTTGAAGTAGCTTCTTGTGCTTCTTTCCTTGCAAATGCTCTATATAGCTGCCTTGCAAACATGATGCCATAGTCTCTACCTGAAAGCAACTGCAAGTAATCTGATTTTATCTCTTCAAGTGCCAGTCTAAGTGTTTGCAATCTTGATGCTGAGACTCCATCCCTAGGCCGTTTTGTCCCTCATTAAAATGAATTATCCACATGAGGTATTCAATGGATTTATCTACAATATCAAAATGAGCTAAGGTTTGTTCAACTTCTTCCTCTGTTGGGTACTCACCCTCAAAAGCTGCTCCAAGAAGTGTAACCTGCTGAAAATCAAATGCATTCCCTGTCAAAGCCTTTTGCTCATGGCTGCAAGTTGCACTCCCTTGTGAATCTTTCTCCTCCACTTTCAAGAGTTCAAACTCTTGACGTGCTTCCCCATCATTATTGCCAATGAGATATGAAGTTTCCTCCTCCATGACTTATTTATAATCAACATCATGCTCACCTATCACATTTGTTAAGGCAACAATCTCATGGCTGTAATCCGAATTTTCATGTACTAATTCTCCCACATGAAGTTTATCAACTACTCTTGTCACCTGTTGGTCCTCCACATTTGTTGTATTTGAATGTTGCATCTTAGTTGATGATGCCATAGAAGATGGGATTTTTGATTGAGATGAAGAAGAATGTGTCAAAATCAATTCTAAACTAAGCTCATCGACTTGATTTTCTACTTCATGTAGTGCCACAAGGGTAGTCTGTAGGGTGTCCTTAGTGTTTGAGAGTTCAAAGGTGAGGGTGTCTACTTCTTCCTTCTTCCTCTATGCCTCTGGAAAAATCTCAACAAGATCAAGGAGATGATCTAGATCTAAAAGAATATGTAGATAATCTGGTTTCATTGTTTTCATCCCTTCCTCAATGACTTGGAAATGTGAAAATTCCTCTTCAAGTCCCTTTTGTCTCTTCTCTAATTGTACCTCCCAAAGGTGTTTTTCAATCATCCCATATGTGCCATCAAAGTGTATTAGAGCAGCACAAAATTTATCTTTAGTGACTTCAATTGACTCTCCAAATTATGTAAGCTAAAAGGTGTATGAGAAAAATCAGATATATATGATGAAGTGGTTGACTGTTCTTGAAGAACTTGACTATATTCTATGCCACCTTCTCTACACACTTGCTGATTTGGAACTAGGACACTATTAGTTCCAAAAATAAAAACAACATAATCATCACTTTGTAGTTTGTATTGTTTCCTTTTACTCATCATATTCAAATCTCACAATTGATGGACATGCATTCCTCATGAAGAAAGGCTGGGGCAGCATTAGAAGCACACACATCACACATGGAAACCTTCATTTCACTGATTTTGTCGAGCACAACCTTCAAGTTCCCTATCAAGAAACTCGTGCAATCATTGCCTAAAATAGCAATTGATTCCTTCTCCTTAGAGCTCACTGTGTCATTTTTCTGCAACCTATCTCACTCAACAATGTTCTCATCTTTTATGATCATGCCTGAAAATAGGAATAATCAACATTGTCTTCAATATCAGGTTTCGTAAACAATTGATCATTCATTAGCAATAAACTTGTATTGGATTCATGTATTTCCCGGTGGAACTCTTGAAATGATGGCAAGAGGTTTTTGGAAGTAGAGAGGAAATCTTCATGTTCCCCTCTTCTAACCATATCGCCTGTGAATGAATGATTAGACCTCGAGTTTTTTTTTGCTGGAGAAACAAAGATTTTTCTTCCTTAACTCATTCTTGCTCCCCTTTTGAATTTCTTCTCGAGGAACCCTTTTCATTTGCCTGGGGTTCTAATGTTTTAATTGCAGACTCTCCCTTATGCTTGGATTTTAACATTGTCTTACCATACCCCTTAATGTCAGGGTTATTTTTAAGTTTGAAGAGTCCTATCAGCTCCGAAATTTCCTTACCAGAAGTATTCATCTTTTTCTAATCTGCTATACTACTCACAAACTACATAGGATGGCAGGTTCTTCAGCTTTGATACCACTGAATTGTCCCACTCCAATGTGTAACCAATTTCTTACTTTGTCAAAACTTGGAGTACTCTTGAATATGAATGGTTTTGAATATTATCATCTATTTGATTTGTTTAATGCTTTCATAACATTTTTCCCTTTCATGACTCATCTTGACTTTCAGACAATTGAGGATACATTATGACAATCAGTTTGCAATCATACCACATGACTGAATATTTAAAGTTTAAGCATTATGGACTGCTGTATACAACTTAGAAAATCCAAATGATGCACATATAATGCTCCGACCTTAGTCAACAACAAAAATAAAGAACTAAAAAATTGTAACAGCTGAAACGATGAATTTCAGTATAAATACCTTCTTGTAATATAGGTATTGTGATGCATTGACTCCACCATTCAGATTACAACAACAAATAGACTTCATCAACAGTTCTTCATTTAGCATACATATCCAAATTACAATAACACACCAAGAATGGTGTCCCAATATTTTCCTGGCAATTGCAATATAAATTCAAGCAACACTTTAAACCAGTATATTAGATATCAATCTCCATTGCCCAGCTATGGGAATTCATAAGAAAAGATTCCTAGAATAATATAGGCAATGCCCTATGAGATATGAGCAAAAATGAGGGCTTTGTCTTGCTTGTAAACTTCATAAATTTGCCTGTCAAACCTTGGGGATCGATAAACTTTTCTACCTTGCAAATAAATGATATTTCCAGCTCCTTTTGAATGCTCAATAAGCTCAATGTGAATTCTTGAATGAATCCACTCAATAGGCTGAATGGGTTTTTGTTCACACAACCGAGAAATTCCAAGGGTTTCCGTCCTCAAATTTCCTATAAATGAAAGCCAAAGCTCTCAGCTTCTTAGAGAGAAATTAAAATATCCAAGTATATCAAATGACTTTCTCAAATGTCTTTTTATAATCCTCTCATGAAGTTTCCAGAAAACCTATTTAAATTTTCCACTTTTAATATTTTAACATTTAACTTACATATGAGAAATAATAATAAATTGACTTGTCATATAATTTCTTCATTAATATAAAGTCACTTTAATATCCTTATACCTCCATATGTTGGCGCCCCATTTGACAAGATAATTAAATACTTTATGGTATTAATATATTAAATGCACACATGACCTCTTATATCCTTTGTAATCAATAAAGATATTCAATTAAATTAATTATATTAAGGTCAATGCTAGATTAGACTTTAATCAATTAAATTAAATCATTAAACTCCATTAAATGCCAAATATCAAACCAACAACCGATCTGGCCAACTTTTCGGATATAATCGCGGTGCCCTCTGACCATTCAAATGACTTACCATAAATAGTATGGACCCAAATGTCCAAGTGATTTACTAAAAATAGTGTGTATAAACGATGCCTGGAAGACCTTTGGAAGGCAAACCACAAATAAATTGATGGACTGAGATGGAGAGTACTGAAGTAGACACCTAAAGGGTCAATTGAATAACCTTGAGTCACTTTCAAAGGGCCCCCTAATCACCACATTAGCCTACGGGGACAATTTTTTTTTGCCAAGTTAATTATTGGTTTGGGCCAGTTCCCTTTTTATTAAACTAACGTCAGAAATTACATATTGCTTGATATTGCCCGCCGCATCAGCTACTGTGAAGTCCTAATCTCCAACCATGACATCTTTGCTTCTTTGTATCCATGCAACTAATTTGCATATACCGGTGGCATGTCTATATAATATGAGAAATAGTAACACTAGTAAATGTGATTTTGATTATGTCCTCTCCTGAACTCACAATCTGCTCCGGACTTGACCGTACTTCACCCCGATTTTTCTTTCTTCCTTTTGAATTATTCCCTATTCTGTCCCTGCTCTTGTCTACGCTACCATCTGCAATTGCAATTCACTCTCTCTATTGTTTGGGTCCCTTGCCATGGCTATTCTAATCCTGACACTGCCCTCCATATGTGTATTGTTTACTGAGGCAATTCATTAGGATCTGTTGCCCGCTTAGCCAGGTTGTCTGTGTTGTCCTCAATTTTGCATTCACAAAATTGGACAACCCTACGCAATTTTTCTATATATTGGTAGGTGTTTTCTCTAAGGTTTTCGCTCTTAACAGATGCTTGTTTGAGGTAATCAATCATCCCTTTGTTGTGTCAGATTTTTACATCTTAAGAGCATTTGTTTTTTGAAGGTTCTTCAGGTGCTTTCTTATTTTTCCTTAGTTTTGTGCTTGTTTTTTAGTCTTGTTTTTGCCTTAGGTTTGTGGCCTTCGAAATTCCGCTCGTTTTGAGCTATCTTAGGTGTCGATCAGAGTTGTCTAGCTCAGGTTATAGAGGTTTTAAGCATCTTGCAGGTGGGTTTTTTCTGACAGATTGTACATCTTGTTCAAAAGTCTTTTAAAGTGGACTTTTTCTTGCGAATTGCACGAAGTAAGAATCTTGATTATATGTAAAGTGGATTTACAATCCCACTTTAAAATTTCACTGCATTCTGAGAAGTTTTACCTATAGTTTTTAATAATGGTGGACTTTTAAAACCTGTCTGCATATCATATCATTAAAATATAAGGTTGCATATAAAAGATTATGTCTAAGTGGGATTTTTGTTTTAATTTGCATATCATCACAAATGCAGATTAAGATAAAAGGTGGGCTTTTCAGAATCAAAACATATGCAAAATGCTTTGAGTTATCTACAAACTCTTTATAACTCAACTAATGGTGGCGAATTTTCTTGGAAGTATATATGTTTCAAATCCTTATACCTTATGCACTTCACTTTTTAAAACCTGTGGCATTTTAATGCATATATATATATATATATATATGAAGTCTCCTTTTCTAAAAATCTAACTTAAACTAATGGTGGCGATTTTTAAAGCAGATGCATATGTTTCGAAACACATGTTATATGCCCTCTAAAAGAAAACCGTCATTCCTTCTTTAGAGTCCACGATTCCTTTTAAAAATTCGCTTTAAGTCATAGGGTGGCGATTTTTGTAGAGTTTGCATGTTTTAAAAAAGCATATGTAAATTGTTCTTTAAAACCTGTGGCTAAGGAAGTCATGAGTTGGGCGCTGTTTTTATGGCTTTAAGCATATTTTCGAAAAGCTTCTTATAATGTGCCAAGTGCAAACATACTCAAAAAGTCCGCGGTTTTGTTAACAATGCCTTTGGACGGCGTTTTTCAGTAAATCAGCATATTTGCATATGTTTCGAAACATATGTTAAACATTCTTTAAATCCCGTCATCGCTTGTTTAAAGTGCTGGACGGTGTTTTTAAACAAGTTTTAAAGTGCTGCGATTTCTCTTAAAAATTTCATAGCGCCGTTTTTATATAAATATGCATATGTTTTAAAGATGTAACTTATGCGCTTTCAGTCTAAAACGTGTGTTACCCTCCTAGAGGCTGCGCAACTCAGCGGTGTTTTTAGGTGGATTTACACATGCAAAACGCTGCCCAACATATGCAATCCGTTCCAAATAACCCATCATCAAGCTGTCTGCATGCAAAAACGTTTTTGTTTTGAAGAGTGATTTCGAATTTGCAGCTTACGAATCCACTCTAGGTTATTGTTTTTGGTAAGTTCTTTCAAAAACGTTGAATTCAACATACTCTTTTTCAAATGGTGCTGTTTTCATTCACTTTGCATATGGATTTCAAAATACAGCTAGGGCACATTTTTGGTTTGACATTTTCAAAGTTTGTTGCTACTTCAAAGCAATTCGAAAATGAATGAGAAGACATTTGTCATTCATCCTTAGTGACTCATGTTTATGCATTGATTAAGCAAGAAGATTTAATCAAACTCTTGGCCTATATATCTCCAAGTTTGGATTCTTTATCTAAATTCGAAATCCTTGAATTGTCTCGAGAATTTCAAGCTTGAGAGATTTGTCTTTCTTTGCATTTCATAAGGAAAGGTATGGAGTTTCTTGCATTTTTTTTTTGTTTTCTTGTATATATGTATATTTCCGTTTCCTTTTAGTTTTACATGTCTTTTCTTCTTCATCTTCTTTCTCTCATATTCTTCTAAGTTGCATATGCAAGTATGTCATTTATCCTACATATGCAGTCGGAATTAAAAACCCCGTTCTTGATGGTGAATTGTTTCAAAAGACTAAGTGCTGTCCCCTATGTGCAATATGGTTTAAAAAACCCACCTTTTTCATATTTACATATTAAAGAAGAGGTTTGAATTTCCAATATGCAAAACAGTAAAAAAAGCCTACCTTTTGTGATCTTTTTGAATTTCCCTAAATATGCATGTCCCTCCAAAAACCCCACCATACATATGGAATATTTGCCCATTTACAAAAGCATTTTCCGAATCTTTTTGCTTGCTGTCCGCCATGTGCAAAGTGTGCTGAAAAGCCCCCTTTTCATGTTTTTCCTTCACATAAAGGACTGCATTCTACCCCAAATCATGCTGCTTTCTTTTTCTTAAACCATGAGGTAGTGATGCTTGATGGATCTTACCATTCTTTATGATGATGTTCTCACATTCTGGGTTTTTCCGTACACTTTTGTCAGTCATCTAAGTAACAGTAATAACTAGTCTATTCTGTCTCATTAGAAACATATGTTGACATCAGTGACAAAACATGAATGCCAACAACTACAACAGAAACCAATTCCAACATGCTATTCTCTAAATGTTTTTTCTGTTGCAGCGTCTCGTCTTAGTGGGGTTCCAGATCCCCCTCAAAATTTGATTGTATTGGGTTTCGGGGTCCCATCAAAACCTGCTTTTCTCTTAATAAAAAACAACTCAAGTAATTTTTTAATTAACGAATACAACCTATAGTATATTATAAATAATATATTATATGTAATAATTTCTTTTTCTATTATAAAAGCTTAGATTGATGCTCATATAAAGCTATAAATCTCTACCCAAGGCTTGGATGTTTCTTGGAACAAAAGAGATTTCATTCTCAACCCAAAATCTCTAGTGCTATTCAACGTGATTTCTAGTGGCACTTTATAAGATGGGCTAAGAAAATTATCCAAAATCCACCTTGCTCTGTCACATAGTCATTGCTTTTTGAAAAAAAGTTAATATGCTTATGATAAGAATGGTGGTGCAAAACTGCATGGACAATTGATGTCACAACTTTCCAAAAGTTGGCTAGAAGAAAGCTATGACCAAATTGAAACTATATTAAGATAAATAAGATTTCAAGAGAAAATATGATTTGGTTTTAGTTCTACTCGAGAGGTTCTGAGTGCTATATAGTGTACTATCAACTAAATGCTACACTCAACCAGGCTGTTGCTCCATTAGGCAGTAAGTAGAAAAGAGATATACTAAAGCTGTCTGTTAGTTATGGTTTCTGTAAAACAATGACCAAAAATTAGTCCTTTGAGATAAGATTCTTGTGTTATTTCTACATCATTTGGAGGTAGGTGGTGTCATTTGTTTCTTGGAGTTGGCATTTGGTTGGAAAACTAGTACCTGTCTACAGTCATGAATTACATGTAATTACTGATTACTCATTGTCATGTCCAAAGTCAATATCCTTTTTAATATTAGTTTCTAGCAATCAGGTTTCTTTGCTATGCCATAAGCCTCGCCCCTTAGAATGTGACACGTAAGGGAATTAATTTTCCATTGGTTTAGGATATGATTTTGCTATTTTGGCCAAGGTACTTTTGAAATTACTAGTTTTTTGCTGATGCCAAAGAATATTGTTGTCAACTTAAAAATATAAAGGAACTGCCCTTGCTCCACAGCATTCTTGGAACCTCACAACTATGAATATTGGTTTTTGCTCCCTTTAATCCCTCTTGAAGGAAATATTGAGCACTGTGATATTATTCACTTGAGGTAGTCTTGATAAAGGGCATGGATTTGGCAAGGCAAGAAACTCAAAACATCAATAATTATATGTACGTGTTTCAAGTTAGTACATTTATTTTATAGAATCTCAGAGAATTTACATATTGGATTACTTGCAATTTTTGAATTAAAGGAATATTATTGATTTTTGTATAGTCCTAATGCTTGTGCTTTGTGACATGTTTTGAAGTGGTGTATATTTGATAAGTCACTTTCAAGGGTTTGAGGAAGTCAATTTCAAAATCTATGTTTGACAAGTTGCAAACAATTTTTTTGGTACTATTTTTCATTTTCTTTATTATATGGCTATGATTGTATTTCTTTTACTGTGCAGAAAATAATGGAGAATATTTCAACAGTAAGTGAAGCAGGAGGTGCCGGTGGTGCCTCATCTTATCAGGCTTTAAAGCGTTTAGACCAACTATGGCTTGAAATTCGTACACATAAGTCAGGTTTGTTGACCTTAAAAGGAATTCCTATCTATCTTTTATTTGTGGAATATCTTTAAATGAAAAAATGGTAAAACTCCATGTAGAATGAAGCTTTCATTTTTAATATAACAGTATGGGTTCAGTTAAATTGGATTCATATCTGTCTATTCATTTTTATAAGATGCATGTTTATAATCGCAATTCCACAGATGGCAACAGACTGCAAAGGGTTCAACTAGCAGAAAGTACAAGTTTACACTCGTAGAAAGTATCTCATGTTCCCACGTTAGGTTCAATATGTTTGTGGTAGTTGAAGTGAGTAGTAATATAGAATAAATTCAGATCAAGCTGAAAGTAAAAAGAGCAATATAATGACAGGATAACTCTCTCTCTCTCTCTGACACACACGTACACACATTCACATTTAGTTGAATTGATAATGTTAAGTGTTTCAAATTGTAAGATTTAGTCATGAATAATGGTCTGAAGTGTTTCTTAGCCAACAACAGATGTTTTGATTGTCTAGAAGACCATGGTATAGTTGGTATAGTTTAAGGAAAATAACCACCTTCTTGTCTTGTTGGCATGTTCTTTGTATCAAAGAGATTGCAATAGTATGAGCCGAAAAGGGACAATGTCAAATGTGATTCTTGAGTGGATATTGGTGTATTATAGACTTCTTACAATACGAATAATATGCAACCCAAAGAGATCTCTGATAAGAATCACATGGATTTTAGGGTAGAGTTGTGGGTAATGACCATTTGAACGTGATTAAAACTGTGGGAGCAACTAGGCAAGTGGTGAATTATGCTAGTGTTTGCAGCCATAAAATGGGCTTGGTCACTATTTGAATTGGATGTTTACTTTTAGAAGAGTAATAAAATGAGAATCATTGGAGATGTGACAATGGAGGACGCTCAAACTGATATCTACTAATGAATTTGCATTAAATGTCAATTATAAATTATATGAAGGAAACTTCGATGCATAACCTTTAACCTTTTTTATATTGATGCTCTTCCTAGGTCCCCATTTTAGTTATTTAAGAAAAGGTTCAATTGAAAGCTTAATTTACTTAGTCAGTGATGATATTAAGAAATTGGCTTCTTTTGGGACAGGGCTGTTGATTATCTTCATATATTTAAATGTGATCTTGCCAAAATTCAAGCAAAAGTAACAATATTTAATGAGTATTGCTGATTTGTAAACATTTCTCTCCTCTTTAAAGTAAGTTTTATTAACTAAATTGTTATGCAGATGCTAGTGCTCCTGCAGAGGTGGTGAAATGTCTGTCAGGTTCCTACCTACAAACAGGAAGCAAACCTAGAATGTTACAATTTGATGTGATTATTTGTGGAGGTACCTTAGGCATCTTTGTGGCGACAGCTTTAAGCTTAAGAGGTCTTCGTGTAGGCATTATTGAGAAAAACATTTTGAAAGGGGTAAGTTGGAATTTGAAATGTTAACACTTAAACCCTAGTGGCATCATTTTATTTTGGATCTCTAGATAAAAAATTTGCAATATTTGATAGATAGAGTTGTGTTCTACTTCTTACAAATATTTTGAAGTTCAGAGAACCCAGGAATGGAACATATCAAGGAAAGAGCTCATGGAACTTGTAAAAGTTGGCATATTATCAGAAGATGAAATTGATGAGGTCATTGCAGTAACTTTCAACCCTGTAAGTTAATCTGTATGCTCGATACTTTTATAAGATCTTCAAAATTAGACATTATTTCAAAGAAGAAACTTTTCTTGTGCCTGGCCTAGATTTGGTGGATTTTTCAGATGTGCTGCTTTTCTATTATCAATTAGATTAAGGTTAACTCGGTGAAGTAACCCCTTGATTTTTCTGACCTGACATGAACTAGTTTTATTTTTATCCTCCAGAATAGATGTGGTTTCATGGGCAGAAGTGAAGTCTGGGTAGAGGACATTCTCAATCTTGGAGTTTCGTAAGTGGTAGCCAAATTTTTAAATTTGTTAACCTCAGTGCTTCCAATATCATTATGGATGTCAATGAATATATAATCCTTCCCAAGTAAAATATAATGCATAGTCGATTTTTTGGAAATAAATGTTTTGTGCTAAATACATACATGCCAAGGGTAATCCCAAGCTCAAGTCTCAAAAATGCTCTTGTTACGTATGCATGAATGTGAAATATTGAACCATTTGGGTAGGATGACCTGATTTATAAAGCCATTTTTGGGGATGTACAATTATAAGTGTTTAAAAATGTCCAACTGACAAGAAGTTGCAGTATTTTGACTAGATTTTATCTAAGAAACAGTAAAAATACTTTCCATTTGAAGAATCATAGCCATGTTTTCTAAACAGAATTTGAATATTTTACAAAGGATGGGAAGTTGAAACATGAAATCAAGATGCAATTTAAAAAACTCTGGTGCTGGGGCATAAATATGCACTATAAAAATGCTTTTCTGATATTCCTTTTGTCAAAAGTCTTCTTGAATTTCTGCTTCTAATATTATTGATTTGGGTGGCCTTGGTTAGAGCTATCATGTTTCTAGAGCTACCCCTCCACTGCCCTGCTATCCCCAAGCCTGATTCTTGTTTCCCTATTCTGATACACGAGGATGTTTAGAAAATGTTTCCCAGCCGTCTATACCCAAAATTTTCACCAGAAATGTTTTCAAGACAGAAAAAAGGATTTCTGATATTTCTGAAATGTTTCCTAAATGCTGCATTTCTTGTGTGAAGGGATGATTGGCCATCTGTCATCGGTTTCAATGATGTGGCCCAAAATGAGTTGCGTAGAAAAAAGTTATGTTTTAACTGCAAAGAGCCCTGGGAACCGGGCCATAGGTGTTTGGGAAAGGGTAAGGTGCATTATATTGAGATAGTATCTAATAGTGAGGAAGGAAAAAAAGGTAGAACTAGAAGGATATCAGGGCAGTGAGCATTCGCCTAAGGGAGTGAAAGGTGGGACCATTGCTACACTTTCTAGTACACCTAGATTTAACTCTTTTAGAGTTTGTGGAGTTCCATAGGGGCAGTGTGTGTCTTTTTGGGTGGACATTGGGGCGACTCACAATACTATAGATTCTGCATTGGTGGTAAAGAGAGGAATACAAGAAGAAGACTTTGAGGGGTTTAATCTATTTGCAGCAGATGGTTTCTTGATGTCTTGTACTTAATTTTTTGACAATTAAGTATTGTGTTGGGTAGTTACATTGTCATTGATGACTTCTATGTTGCTGACTTGGGGATATTAGTGCTATCTTGGGCATTCAGTGGCTTCACTTATTAGGGAAGTATTCTTGAAATTTTCAGACAATGGAGTTGAAGCTCAAAGTGGATGGGAAAAGGTAGTTCTTCGGGGAATGTCCAATGGTGCATCGAGGATCATGTCTGCAAGGAGAATGGAGAGCATATTTAGACATGGGGAGGTTGCATGGACAATACCATGTCTGATTCCATCTAAGTCACTTAAAACTAGTAGTAATCAGTATCATTGGGACATACAATCTGTGATTTACATACACAGTTTGGTTTTTGGTGAGATTCCTCTAGGGAGACCTAAGGATAGGGGTATTGAGCATGTTATTGAGCTAGAGGATGGCTTTAAACCCATCATCACAACTCCTAGACAACTAAAGAGTTTCAAGGAGGAGATAGAAAAAGCCATTAAGGAGTTACTTGATATGGGGCATATTACACCCAACTCAAGTCCCTTCACTTCTTCAATTGTTCTAGTGATGAAGGATAGGAACATGAGGACATGTATAGATTATTGTGCCTTAAATAAAAAGATCATCAAGAATAGGTACCCTATTCCTAGGATTGACAAGTTGTTGGATGAGTTGCATGGTGTAGTGTACTCAAAGAGGTATCTCCGATTAGGGAAACCATTAGATTAGAGTGAGGGAGTAGGATATTCATAAGACAAAATTCAGGTGTCACTATGGGCCCTATGAGTTCTTGGTTATGCTCTTCGGGTTAACTAATGCTCTCACCACCTTCCAATCCTATTTGAACCACTTTTATAACAAATAGAGTTGGAAACTCCTTTTGATATTCGTTGATGACATACTCATAAATAGCATGACTTGGGAGGAACATTTGAGACATCTTGATGAGGTTTCAGGTATCATGGAGGCACAATCCTTGTATGCTAAGGCTTCCAAGTGCGAGTTTGGAATGAATGAGATTCTCTACTTAGGCATGTGATTAGTGCTAATGGTGTTCAACTACACTAGGAGAAAACTCAAGCTATTCTGGATTGGCCACCATTGAAAATATTGACATAGTCAAGGAGATTCTTCAGCTTGTGTAGTTTTTATAGGAGATTAATTAAGGGGTTTTCTTAGGTTGGCTGACCTCTTACATATCTCATCAAGGGGGCTTTTAGATGGACGATGAGGCTCAATAGGGATTTGACAAACTTAAGGAGGTGACGAGCACTTTCTTTGGTGTTGGCTTTACCAGATTTTTCTCATACCTTTGTTTTGGAATGTGATGCTTTAGGTGAGGGGATTGGAGCAATCTTGTTGTAGAACAAGCACCACATTGCTAATGAGAGCCGAAAGATCTGAGATGCAAAGAGACTCTATTACATCTATGTCAAGGAGAAGCTTTCCATCATGCACGCGTTGGACAAGTTCAAGAAATATATCATAGGTGGTGTAATGTCCTAACGGCCCTCTCAGCTGTACGACTCACTCATTGCGCACCTCTGACGGTAACTGTGTTGTACAGATGCTTCTATCACACAACTTCACTGTACAGTCACTCACTCTTCAGGCACAGGCGTACGACACAATCTCACTTCCCCGTACGATACACCCGTATGATCAATTGGCCCACGATGCATACGGTCAACCCCCGCGTACATTCAACTCACCCACTCATAACTTCATACGGTGATATCTTCGTACGGCCGCTCAGCTTGGCACCTTTCATACGGTAGGGACTGTACGACTTCCACCCTTGTACACCGTGCAGTTGCTCTAATATGCGTACGCTCTTTTTGATATTATGTACGACGATGCCTTATGAAAGTAAAGTAAGACGATGGACGCACAATATACTTTTCCTACAAAGATTAACTTAGTGCGTAAGACCAAAGATCTGGAGACATTTAATTAATCTGGAACTTGATTACAACCTTCTTCAAATGAAGATATTACAGATTTGGGACTATGAGCCAAATAGGGTGAGGTGTGACTCCCACTGAAACTGCGGATGCTAGAGTAAGGAGGATCTCTCACCTCCAAAACAGCGAATAATGCAGAATTCTAGCTGGAATTTGCAAATACAAGAAAAATCATAAACTTCACCATACCTACAACTACGCCAAACACGACCTTATAAATGGGATCCGGGAAGTTTCCTGAAGGGTTACAAACGGGCTGACACAACCAAAACATTAATAACTAACCAATTAATAAAAAGGGCCCAAAAGATATTATTATTAAGTTTTGGGGCGATACAATTAATTTTAATTAACTATTTAATTATTCCGGGGACATTACAGTCCTCCTAGCCCAAGAATTGCTTGCCCTCAAGCAATTGTGGACTGGGATGCTCCAAGATTTGTTCGCTTTCCCATGTGGCATCTTTCGACGGCAGGTCCTTCCATCGAACTAGGTACTCCTTGATGGTGCGCGATCTCAGCTTTCTCTCTCGGACGTCGATGATCTTTACGGGCTCCAAGATAAGTTTCCTTTCTTTGCCAATGGGTGGAAGTTCTTCAGACACTGTGACACGCTTACCAACTACCTTCTTAAGGCATGAAATGTGAAAGATGTTTGGAATATGACTTCTCTCTAGAATTTCCAACTCGTAGGCAACTTCACCCACCCTCCAAACCACTCTGTAGGGTCCATAGAAGCGTGGGTTCAACTTCTTGACACCACTTTTCCTCACAGAAGATTGCCTGTATGGCTGTAGCCGGAGGTAAACAAAATCTCCTACCTCAAAATTCCGCTCTATCTTATGTCTATCGACATACATCTTCTGCTGATTCTGAGCCCTCTGGAGGTTGTCCTTTGTAAGAATCCCTTTCGGGCTCCTGCTGCTGTACTGTTTGGTTTTGAGAGTTTTATAATGTTTTTATATTTTTGCAAGGGTTTTTGACATAAAAAGCAAATAACATAACGCTGAAATACTGAATAGAAAATGAACTACTGCTGCCTTTATTAAATTTTAATGAATCAAACTCAGTACAATGATAGTATCTGAAAGAATAACAACAATTAAGACTGGGTTCAATACACATAAAAAAACCTGGGAATTTATTGATGAAAATCGCACTTTCCTAGCATAACTGCTTCCCAGCATAAAGACGCCTTCTGTAGTATTCTGCTCATGCTGGATGAATGAGAGAATGCTGTCAGCAATCCAACTTCTCTGTAACCTGTAAATCAATGCTGTAACTGCTGAAGTAAACCTCCGCTGAAGCACAATAGAAGTCTCTAGATGAAACCTCCGCTGGATATCAAATTCACCATCTATCTCACTGGCTCAAATGATGAACACACAGAAGAACTACATTCTCTAATGGCTGCACTGTCAAACCCTTTCTCAGAGCTCAAGAGTAGAAGAAAATTTCAATCAATAATGAAAACTGGCTGCCCTTTGCTTCTCACGCTAAGCATATATATCCTTCCAAGTCTAAATCGCACCAAAAAGAAGGAATTGCGATTTCTCTCAAGCAAGTATGATTTAATGTTATAAACATTAAATTCATGATATATTTTATCATTTAGACTTGGGAAGATGTCAAATAAATTATTAATAAATTTGGCTCCTGTCTCATGACGTAAAGACCCTCAATTTAAGTGATTTTAATATAAAGTTTAATATAACTTTATATTAAATAATTATCCTTCTTTAATACTTTAGCCACGAAAAATGTCATAACTCCCATAATATTATGAATCTGACCAAGCCGTCTAAACTGGGAGCTAGTGAAAATATTCTCCATGTGACCATGAGGTATTTCTAAAAATAGCAGGCGTCCATCTCTATAGCTCTAGAATAAGCCTAAAAATATGTGTCATGAATACTCCAATGTCATGAAGCCAAGTCATGCCCAACACTAAATTTGTGTTGCCCATATTCACCACATAAAAATCCGCCTTGAAGTCAAAATTGTTTATCTTCAAGGGTAAATCCGTGATCTTCCTATCACACTGGAGGACATAACAATCAACTACCCTCATTCTCAGGCCCGCAAACTGCTCTGTCTGAATCCTACGTCTCTCTACAAACCTGGAACCAATGAAATTACGTGTGGCGCCTGTATCTAGCAAAGTGATGACTCGCTGTCCAGCCAACACTCCTCTCATTCTGAATGACCTCTTCTGCTGTACATTGGTGAGACGGGCCTCCTTAAGTCTTCCCTCAGTCTTCTCCTCATCTGTGGTCATTTTGTTCAGTTTCTCTTCATCAGTGTCTCCTTGTTCTTCATTGGATTCTTCTTTGTCGGATTGCTGATCTGAAGTTTCAGTGTCTGAATCCTCATAAAAAGCCCACATAATCCTATTTGCTTTGCCCTTAGGCCATAGAGGACAATCATGGTCTCTGTCATACGGTCCTTTGCAATAGAAACATAACTTCCTTTTCCGCAAATCGTTAAGTGTGTCCTTATCAAGTGGTGCAAAAGACTTATCCTTCTTTTTAGTTTTAAACCATGTTTGCTCTGGTTTCTTGAAGAACGGTTTGCTGTCCTTACTAGATGATGTCCCTTTTGAATGGAATTTGTTTGCTGGAGCTGCATGTTCCATGTACCTGGCCTTATTCATAGCCTCCTGCAAGGTCGGAGAATCAAATGCCTTAACCCAACCCCTCAGTGGTTCGGTTAATCCTTCATTCAATAAAACTATCAGTCTTTTCTCAGATATGTCAGGTACCATTACTGCCAATCTTTGGAATTCATTGATAAACTGATCTAGGCTGCCTATTTGTTTTAACTGAGCCAATTCTCTGAAGTAGGTTTCTGGATCCTTCTTGTCAAACCTCTCTACTAGCCTGTCTACAAACTCCTGGTAAGAAGTCACCTGGTTATGTTGAAGAGTGATCAATCTGTGATACCACCAGTCATGCGCTACTCCCTCCAGATGCAATGTGGCATATTTTATTGCCTCTATCTCCATCATAGGCCTCAGGGCTAAAATTGTGTCAAGCTTGTGGATCCAAGGTTGCGCTGTTGACCTCCCGCTACCATCAAATGTAGACAACGTGAGCTCTCCTGTAGCATGTTTCAGCCCATTGTTTTGTCGATGTCTCCTCTCCCGTCTCACGGAGTGGTAATGTTCTCTCCTCTGTTTCACAAACCTGTCAAAGGATATCCTCTCCCGAACCTGTGGCGCCTAAAGTTCCCATTCATCATTTGCGGCCATAAGGTTATTTGCAAACATCTCCTCACTAGCTTCTCCTACCTGTTCCACATCTAGCTCATCTCTGACAAAGGTAGGGCGAGTAGGCCTATCTGCTGTCCTAGTACGGGTTCTCCGTGCTCTGGGAGGACCAACTTCACTCTGATTATCTTCTTGTTCATGATTCTGCCTGGCCTGTGGAATTATACACTCCATCATCGCTGTAAGTGCCTGTAACGTCTGAGCCATGTGGTCCTGCCCTGTAGTCATGACTCTGAAGAAATCTCTTGTTTCCTTATCTTCAGTATTTGTGTTTACCCCTTTCACCTATGGGGTCCGATTGCCTGTCAACAACCTGTTCTCCCTCAAGCAATGCTCTTTTGCGTGTATAATACCTGTGATAACCAAATACTTCGCGATGCATGTAAAATCCCTAACCCTCCAGGATGACAGGATTTTAGCTCTGATACCACTGTAAGAACCCCTTTCAGGCTCTTGCTGCTGTACTGTTTGGTTTTGAGAGTTTTATAATGTTTTTGTATTTTTGCAAGGGGTTTTGACATAAAAAGCAAATAACATAACGCTGAAATACTGAATAGAAAATGAAGTACTGCTGCCTTTATTAATTTTCAATGAATCAAACTCAGTACAATGATAGTATCTGAATGAATAACATCAATTAAAACTGTGTTCAATACACAAAAAACCTAGGAATTTATTGATGAAAATCGCACTTTCCCAGCATAAAGACGCTTTCTGTAGTATTCTGCTCACATTGGATGAATGAGAGCGTGCTATCTGCAATCCAACTTCTCTGTAACCTGTATATCAATGCTGTAAATGCTGAAGTAAACCTCCGCTGAAGCACAATAGAAGTCTCTGGATGAAACCTCCGCTGGATATCAAATTCACTAGATATCTCACTTGCTCAAATGATGAACACACAGAAGAACTACGTTCTCCAATGGCTGCATTGTCAAACCTTTTCTCTAAGCTCAAGAGTAGAAGAAAAATTTCAATCAATAATGAAAACTGGCTGCCCTTTGCTTCTCACGCTAAGCATATATATCCTTCCAAGTCTAAATCGCACCAAAAAACAGGAATTGTGATTTCTCTCAAGCAAGTACGATTTATTGTTATAAACATTAAATTCATGATATATTTTATCTTTTTGACTTAGGAAGATGTCAAATAAATAATTAAAAATTTGGCCCCCTTCTCATGACGTTAAGACCCTCAACTTAAGTGATTTTAATACAAAGTTATAATATTACTTTATATTAAATAATTATCCTTCTTTAATACTTAGCCACGAAAAATGTCATACCTCCCATAATATTATGAATCTGACCAAGTCGTCTGAACTGGGAGCTAGTGAAAATATTCTCCATGTGACCATGAGGTATTTCTTAAAATAGCAGGGGTCCATCTCTATAGCTCCAGAATAAGCCTAAAAATAGCCATTTCGGCCAAAAATAGCATAACCCATATAAGTGAGCCAAAAACCATCTCACAAGCCAACTGAGAACACTGAGCTCTGCCAGAACTGAGCCATTAAAAGATCATACCTTCCCTATGCCATAAATGACCCCCTATCCATCTCTACTAGCCTACGAGGGTCCACTGATAGGCTAATCACTAGCTAGCTTGATGTCACTAGCTTGAACGTGACATCACATCCTTGAGAGACCTCAGGATATCCAAACTTTCCTGCAGCCAGTCTTTGGCCCTCGGTGCATGACTGTCTCCTAATGCTAGATCCACAAATGAGGAAGACTCATAACCATAAAGTGCCTTGAAGGGTGACATACCTATTGACATGTGATAGGTAGTGTTGTAGTAGTGCTCTCCTAAATGCAGCCAACGGACCCACGCCTTCTGCTGTGCGGAAACTTAGTTCCTGAGGTAGCCTTCCAACCATTTGTTCACAATCTCCGTCTGACCATCCGTCTGCAGGTGGTAGCTCGTACTCAATGACAATTCCGTTCCTGCCAAGCGAAATAGTTCCTTCCATAAAGTGCTGAGAAAATGGCTATCTTTGTCACTGACTATGTTCCGTGCAAGGCCGTGCAAACGAAACACCTCTTGGAAAAATAACTCGGCCACGTAAGCTGCCTGAAATCCTGTGGGAATGGAAAACAAATGGGCATATTTGGTGAAACGGCCCACCACAACATAAATGCAATACTTCCCTTGCACTCGGGGAAGCCCAATGATGAAATCCATTGAAATGCCCTCCCATTTTTGATCAGGTACTGGTAGGGGCTGTAGTAACCCGACAGGAAGGGTATGATCGGATTTATTTTGTTTGAAAGTGTTACATTCCCATACGTACTGTAGCACATCATCCTTGAGGCCCTTCCAAGCAAACCTCTCTCGAATTTGTTGATAGGTCTTGAGGTATTGATGCAAGAGCATCTTGGGATCTTGGCAATCTTGCATCAACCAAAAATATTTTGTTTTCAGTTTTCCAGTTTGTTGTTGCTGAGTTTCTTTTAGAATTCCTTCAGTTTGGATCTTTTGCATTCGTGAACCTCATGGCGTGTTCCTGGCATCATGGTGAACCTTCTCCTAGGTTCACATCTCATTTGGTTACTTCGCGTTTGAGATCTTGCAAATTCTTGGCAGGACTTAATTGTTCTTCATTTTTCACGACCAGTTTGTGTTTTCCAATCTCGCGAAGGATTTTCCCCATCGGCGAAGCTTCACGACTCATTTCTCGATGTCGCTATGTTTGTGGGCGACCTACTTGAGGGATCATGATTCATTTTTCTTTCATTTGAGGAAGATCCTTATCATTGAGGTCCTGACCTATATTTTGTAATACGTTTTCTTCTCATTGGGAAATGTAATCTCTCTAGGCCGACTTGATGCTTGTGAAGGCTTTATAAGCTGATGTAATTGTTCCTAGTGAGGGAGTTCTCAAAAGATTATCTTCCTGTAGCTTGACACTAGGAGAATTGTAAGGGTTTCTATCCGTAATTAGGCCTGTATGCATGGAATGTAAGACTGCATGTTGCAGATCCATTGTATATGATTTTTGGTTGATAATAAGAAAGAAGATCTAGCATATCTCTCCATAATTTGTGTTGTTTCCATTGTGTGACTCTCGCTGCAAGGATTGGACTGACTTCTTTGAGGTTCCTCTTGTCCTTGGCTGCACCATGTGGTATCAGAGCTAGTTTCCGATTTTGTTGCTGCAGATCGTGGTTCCTGAGCTTGTGAAGTCTTGGATTGATTGGTTGTGGGGTGGCAGAGTAAGGATTTGACCCGCAATTGCAAAGGATTTGTGAGATGGCTCGAAAAGGGAATGCTAGAGGTGGAAGGAGAGATGGAGATCCCGTTCTGTTGGATATGTTGAGACAAATTGCAACTAGATTGGGTGCTATTGAAACGGCCTAGCAAAGAGGTCAATACATTGAAGATTTGAGTGATGTAGAGGACGAATTAAATGAAGAAATAGCTGAAGAGGGTGAAGCGCAGCTCGAACCTGAACTTGAACAAGGAGATGACAGATTCATAAATGGCCTAACTAGAGTTAATGCAAGACCACATTACCATGGTAACTTAGATTCAGGTGAATTGCTTGATTGGATCACAGAGATGGAGAAGTACTTTGATTATGAATGTACTGATGAAGATAAGAAGGTGAAATATGCTTGCACAAAGTTAAAAGGACATGCATCATTATGGTGGGAACATTTGCAGACCGATAGACAGAGAAGAGGCAAAGACAAAATCAAATCTTGGGATAGGATGGTGAACAAATTGAAGGCTAAGTTCTTACCTGCTGATTATCAAGTGAGTTTGTTCAAGAAGTTGCAAAATCTAAAGCAAAAGGATCTTACTGTGAAAGGGTATATCAAAGAGTTCTATTGATTGGATATCAAATTTGGACATACTGATGATGATGTTGAGAGGATTGCAAGGTACCTGAATGGTTTAAGGACATCAATTCAAGATGAGATTAGTTTGGTCAAATTGCAAAGTGTGGAGGAAGCTTACCAATATGCCCTTAAAGCTGAGGAGAAATTGAATAAGAGACATGAGCAGAGATAAAGAGGAAGGGGTGACAGATCCTAGAGACGTAGATCTTTTGGAGGAGGTAGATCTTATTCAGATCAAAACAAAGGCAAGACAAAATTCAAGGAAGAGAACTCATATTGAAGGGATGACAAAAATTTCCAGAGAGGAGGTGATTCAAGTAGCTTCAAGAGAGATGGCAAGAGAATATTTAGAGCAACTTGTTTCAAGTGTTGTGGTGAAGGACATTGAGCTTTTGAATGTACTCAAGGAAGTTCGAGTAAGAAGACTGAGAACAATGGCCGAAATGCTTTTGTGGAAGAAGAATCTAGTGACCCGAAGACGGAGAAGCCCTAATGATAAAGAGAGCCCTATGTCATGAAGAGACAGATCAAGAATCATTGCTGAGGAGAAGTTTGTTCAAAACAAGATGCAAAGTTGAAGGAAAGTGTTGCAAGGTGATCATTGATAGTGGTAGTTCTGATAACTTAGCTTCCGAGGAGCTAGTGAACAAGTTGAAGTTGCAGAGGTTGAAACCTCCAACGCCTTATCATATTGCATGGATAAATGATGATCATAAGGTACTGGTAAGTGAACAATGCCTAGTGAAATTGAAGATTGGGTCTTATTATGTTGAAGTTCTTTGTGATATTATACCTATGGATGTTTGTCATATCTTGTTGGGTAGACCATGGCAGTATGATAGACAAGCTTTACATGATGGAAGAAAGAATAGGTATACTATTGTAGCTAATGGGATCAAGCAAGTATTGTTACCTTTAGTTCAGATTCCTCAGAATGAGAATTGCACTAGTGTCAAAATTTGTTTGGTTGAAGGAAGGAAATTCTTCGATGGTTTGAAAAGTGATAGTATGTGTTATGCTTTGATTCCTAAGAAGTCTAATTTAGAATCGGTAGAAGAACACCGTGAGGAGATAAGGAAGTTACTGACTAAGTATGAAGACATAATCTCAGATAATGTGCCTGATGGATTATCGCCTGTAAGGAGTATTAGTCATTGCATGGATCTAATTCCTGAAGCTAGTTTGCCTAATAAAACAACACATCGGATGACACTTGCATAGAATGAAGAATTGAATAAGCAAGTGCAAGAGTTATTGAGGAAAGGTTTGATCAGAGAAAGTTTGAGTCCCTGTGCAGTACCAAAGTGTTAGCACCAAAGAAGAATGGAGAATGGAGAATTTGTATTGATTCAAGAGCTATTAACAAGATCACGGTGAAGTATAGGTTCCCTTTGTCTAGGATGGATGATATAATGGATTGTTTGAGTGGAGTTAGATATTTTACAAAGATAGATTTAAAGAGTGGTTATCATCAGATCAAAATTAGAGAAGGTGATGAGTGGAAGACAACGTTCAAGACAAATGAAGGATTGTATGAATGGTTGGTAATGCCTTTTGGATTGAGTAATGCACTGAGTACTTTCATGAGACTGATGAATGAGGTACTGAAGAAATTCTTGGGTAAGTTTGTGATTGTTTACCTTGATGACATTCTGATTTTCAGTAAGAGTAAGGAGGATCACTTGTTACACCTGAGACAAGTGTTGCAGAGATTGAGGGAAGAGTAGTTGTTGGGTAACATCAAGAAGTGTTCTTTCATGAGAGAAGAGAGTGTACTTGGGTTTTGTAATCTCGTAAGAAGGATTGAAGATGGATCCTGAGAAGGTTAAAGCAATTGTTGAGTCGCCTACACCTGAAAGTGTTGGAGAGGTGAGATCATTTCATGGATTGGCTAGTTTTTACTAGAAATTTATTAGGAATTTCAGTTCAGTTTGTAATCTTATGACTGAGACAATGAGAGGAGATAGAAAAGAATTCAAGTGGACACATGGAGCACAAAGGAGTTTTGAGTTGTTGAAGCAAAAGGTGACAGACCAACCTGTGTTAGCTTTACCAGATTTCAGTAAGGTGTTTCAAGTGGACTGTGATGCAAGTGGAAATGCAATTGGAGCAGTGTTTACTCAAGAAGGAAGACCGATTGCTTATTTCAATGAAAATTTGAATGATGCCAAGAGAAAGTATTCAGTTTCTGATCAGGAATTCTATGCCATAGTTCAAGCTTTGAAGAAGTGGAGACATTACTTGTTGCGTAAGGAGTTTGTATTGTATACTGATCATCAAGCATTGCTTTATTTGAATAGTCAGAGTAAGTTGAATTAGAGACATGAGATGGGTTGAATTCTTGTAGAGTTATACATTTGTGTTGAAGCATAGGAGTGGGAAGTCACACAAGATTGCTGATGCTTTGAGTAGAAGGAGAAATCTGCTAACAGAGATAAGAATTGAAGTGTTAGGATTCGATGAGTTAAAGATCATGTATGAGGATGACCTTGATTTTGCAGAACCTTGGAAAGCTTGCAGAGAACTTGTTGTAGCAGACCGAAGCAAGTAGTTGGATTATTTCATTCAGGAAGGTATGTTGTTTAGAGGAATTCAGTTGTGTGTGCCTAGAAGTTCAATGAGGGATAATTTGATTAAGGAGAAGCATTGTGGAAGATTAGCTAGACACTTTGGAATTGATAAGACAGTGACTTTGGTGAGTGAAAATTATTTTTGGACCCAAATTCATAAGGATGTAAGGAAATTTGTTCAGAATTGTAAAATATGTCAAATTGCTAACGGACAAGAGCTCATGATCATGGGAATATTGATGACATGATAACCACTGATGGTAGCCCTACATCAATAAACAACAATGAAATTATTAATGATACAGGTTCTGATTTTTATGATAGTAGTCCTATGTTTGAGCCTAGTGATGGTGTTGATGCCCGGACCAGCGCGAAAGGTGTTGTGGGTATCACTGAGTTTTGACTCACATGATGAGAGTTAGCTTTGAGGATTGCATGGAAAATGCAAGTTTTTCTAATTCTGATTTCTATGACAGCAATGAATCAAGTTTGCAGCAGCATGAGTTATCAGAGGGTATACAGGTAGAGGATGTTAGTACTCTAGATTTGGGTATTAGTGATGTTATTTACCAAGAAGACTCCTGTTGCGGTGAGTCTGATCTTTCATATTAAACCTTAGAAAGTGAATTAGAGAATTCATTGGTTGATGATGGGTCCCAGGATTGCGACTTGCAGGGACTTGCAGTTACATGGGGAGTGGGAGTGTGCAAGGAGACTGATATAGCAGCAGTTTCCACTACATCAGATGAGCCATTTGTCAAGGTACCTAGCAGAAATACCTCAGTTTTTGATGTGTGCGCAGATGATAGCGCATATGATGATTGTGATCATGAGGTGAGCATTGTGGATACTACTTCCTATCACAGTAAGGTTTGTGGGTTAGAGAGCTTACATGGGGGCCAGGGTATTCAGAGACATCATGTGACTGGGCAGTTGAAGGTGAGTGATAGTCAGATTGCTACAGCCTTAGAGCATTATGATGTTGCCCGTCAGATGTTAGTTGTATTTGGTTGGGGTGCTCGTATGTCAGATGAGCACAATGATAGTGGTCTTTCCCTGATAGAGTTCCATTCACTTCGAGAAGCTATTGGTATAATGAAACATAATTACCTACAGTTATTGGCTGACAGAGATTACCTTCTCGAGTGGGGTTGCACTTGTTACGATGCTTTGATGGGAAAGGAGGTAGTTGAGCTCACTTATGAGCTTGAGACGAATTTTGAGATTTTGGGGAGCACCCAGTTGGCTCTTCAAGAGCCGTAGACACAGCTAGACGAGATTACTGTGGAGTTGAGCCAAGTACAATCTTCACCAGCTACAGATTCAATTTAGCTTTCTACAGTGGCTGTTGGTGATGAGTTGACACCCTCGGGTTGTAGTGAGGATGTGGCTACATCCATCATAGATTTGGGTGCAGTGGATACAGTTGGGATGAGTACTTTGGTAGAGAACCGCAGAGAGCCTTTGGTTGTGTTAGGTTCTCCAGTAGTGAACACATTGACAGATGATGCAGGGTAGGTCATTGAGAGTTCTTGTGATGTAGAGGTGGATTAGTCAGTGAGTTGTGTGACAGTTCATGACACCACTTCATCTTCTTCACGAGATATATGCAGAGTATCATCTGGGTGGGAGATTGACTCTCATGATTGGTTGTTTCCTTCCTCTGGAAACAATCTTGTTATTTCATTCCATGCAGTTGATTCTGTTTGACAGATTGTTGAGCCACTGAGATGGAGGGATCAGTTGAGGGTTTCTGGAGAGAAGCTTGATTCAACCTTATCTCACTTTGACTGCACGCTTAAGTATGTTGAGTACCTTCTTTGGAGAGTAGAGTTTGAGGAGAGACAGTATGGGGTCGAGGCTAGTACTCATATTTGCGATTTGAGGTTCATCTAGAGTGCTTTGGAGGCATTTAAATTAGAATACCTTCACTTGTTTCATGACAAAGAGTATGCTGTAATGTCCCCTTTCTGAAATAAGATTTGATAAGAAATAATAAAAATAAATAAATAAGTAATACTATAATTCACTATATAACAATAATATAATTATAGAAAATATAAACTATTAATATAATTATATTGTAATTATATAATAATGTAAATTAATAATAAATATAATATTTGATTCAAGTTAAAGTTATAATATAATAATTACTAGCATATACTAATTAACAAAAGAGTTATATAATCAAGTGTTATATATTAACATAATATTAAATGATAATATAATATTATAATATATATCGATATATACTATATATATAATAATATCAAATATACCAATATATATTTCAATACCATGCTGATCGGTAATCTACAGTAGTATGATTAATTAATAAAGAAAACATAAGATTAGTGGAAGAGTCTCGACCAAGAGACTCCAATCGCCGAACAACCCTTTCATGGGATACAAATAGAAGTTTTAGACCATGCGAGGGGGGATAGGGCAGGAACGATACATCAGTGACCAATTCGGACGGAATAATAGTGGGAAAACTATAATCACTGGAGGATATATGAGGATTAAAGAATATGGGAAATACATCCTATCTGCAGCTGTAAGGACAGGTGATTTCATAGGCATCGAAGTAGACAGAAGGGTAGTGAATGAAGAGTACCGTTAACTACAAAACCACCAGTTAGAAGAGGCATCGACCAAGAGAATATCAAATACGTTCAAGTTTCTCTTCAGACAAGTGAAGATCAATAGCAAATAGAGGTATCACTATCGGCATTCACTAGGCATCGAACAAGAAGGGAAGAATTACCAGCGCCAATATATGATGAAGAACCAATCAATAGTTTATAGTATATACAGTCTAGCATATTTAACCAGTGGCATACATTTAAAGCCGACCATCAGCAGATTAATTTTTCCATATCACAAAACAGCTAAAGCTATTAAAAGAGGACATAAGCATTTTATACAATCCAGGGAACAATATATCATCAGCAATCAAGACGGCAAATAAGATCAAAGCAATTGAAGGGAAAATTATTCATCTTGTGTATCTATTTTAAATCTACATAGTAGGTCATCGGTAAACTTATCAATTGAAGATTCTATCTTTGTCCATTCTTGGGGTGACAAAAATCGTCTCATATCAGCCTCATCAAGTACAGTAGAGACCTTAGAGAAATAAGTACCAATGCAACTATCCTACAAGGAACTTAAATTATACACAATGATCTGGGAAACGATATTATCATTACCTAAATATCTTAAGGGTTCATAAGATTTTACGGAGTGATCCCAAGTAAGATAATCATCCCGAATTTTTGATCCATACTACTCAGGGACTTTACATATGCTATTGGGTCTGCAGAGAGACTTGGCAGGGCATCTACCCAATTAGCCATTCAGGGTCAGAGTTTGGAGCCATCTTCTGATTCTAGAGTTGTTAGTGATGAGCCTTTGACAAAGATCGAAGCATTTTACTGTAACTACACAACGAGGAGTGCTCTTCATTTTTATTTTGATCCACAGGTGGAGAACTTAATGATGCCTCAGTGTGGTTTGGCTTTGGGATCATACCATCCACTGTGGGATGGATAAGATACTCAGTAGTTAGAGGGAGATTACCCACAGGGACAACGGTCAGTTATCCATCATGCTGTGATGTATCCAACAGGTTTTCCTACTTCTAGTCCATAGGGACTTCTTACAGATACATGGTTACAAGGTGATTATAGATTCAGTGAGCATGATGGTTTGGTTGGTTTTCACATCCATGGGTGACTGACAGAGTGTAGTATGGGTTTCAGTGTAGCAGATGCTTCTTGATATTCACACTTCCTTATGATGGATGGATGTGAGTTTTGTTTATATTGGTATCCAGATGGTGACAGTGTTAGCATTGCAGGTTGGATGAGTCCCATTAGATTGCTTCACCACTTCTGGTGTGGTGAAGTTGGGATCAGTGTTGAACAACAAAAGTCTGGGAGTGTTCATCTTGGCAGACTTCTATTTTGGGTACTCTCATCCGGGGTTCTCGCGGTATTCGGGTTTTAGTTGGAAAGATTGTAGATACTTTGACTACAATGCTTCCTCACAAGGATTTTGTGGTTGGGTTTGCTGAGAGGGTTACCCAGGATCCTGCCCAACCAATTTTTCATAGTCAAAGATTGGAGCCATCTCTTGATTCTTGAATTGATATTGATGAGCCTCTGATAGAGATTGGAGCATTTTACCGTAATTACACAGTGAGGAGCGCTCATCATTTCTCCTTTGACCCACAGGTTGAGGATTTGGTTGCACATCGGTGTGAGTTGGCTCCAGGTTTATACCATCGTTTATGGGATGGGTTTTCTCCATCTGCAGTTGATGGGGTTAGCTACTGCAAGTTAGCAGGAGGCTACTTGCAGGGTCAACATATCTATCATGGTTTTGCAGAGGATGGATATTTGGGTTATGGTACAACTATTTTTTGGAGTACTCCCTGTTGCACAAATGGACATAATACACAGAGCAGATTGGTAGGGTGTGCAGGGAGTTCTGGTCTATCAGATGGTATCGGATATCCATTCTTCCTTGTTATGGATGGATGTGAGTTTCATCTCTACCAGGATCCAGGGGTATTGTCCTCAATTTTGCATTTGCAAAATTGGGGCAACCCTATGGAAAATTTCGTAGGATAAATTCTCTAAGACATTTTCTTAGTTTCTTTTTCTTGGTCTTGTGTTTGATTTTTGGTTTTGTTTTCATCCTAGATTGATGGCTTTTTTCAATTATGTTCATTTTGAGCTATCATAGGCCTCAATTAAAATTGTCTAGCAAAAGTTATTAAGGAATTAAGCGTTTTGCAGGTGGGCTTTTTAGGCCTGACTGCATATCGTTGTTCTTTAATTGAAATCACACCAAAGTGGACTTTTTAGGCCTGACTGCATATCGTTGTTCTTTAATTGAAATGTCGCCAAAGTGGACTTTTCATTAAGCATTGCATAACACGTTGGGAGTATTTACATATGAAATGGAAATTAAACGCCATCCTTGTATATTTGCATCAAATATATGAGGCTTCAATAGGTTTTTCGTGTAATGGTGTGTTTTTAAACTCCAATTACATGTTATCTCTTTTAAATTTTATTTGTAAATACACATGAGAATACCCGTAAGTGTTTTAGACTTATGCAAAGGTGGTGATTTTTGTGTTCATTACATATCTTAAAATTGGGTTTTATCATGTATTTGGTTTTAAAATCCATTATAAATCAAACGTAGCTATTTTAATACATTTACATGTATTTAAAATCAAAGTCATAAGCACATGTAAATGGACCAAAACAGCCCATCAATAGTTATTGGTGGCAATTTTAGAAGCCTTTGCATATTGTTTACACATGCTTTTGGTAAAGAAAAAGATGTCTACACTTATAATGGAGATTCTAGAATGATTTGCATGACTTTATATCCCCAAAGTACATGCGTTTTACTTCTTAAAATCCGTTTAAGTTCTATGGTGGCGATTTTTGCCTCCACATGTGTTTCAATATGCTTTTAAACATATGTAATACTCCAAAAAATGCGTTATGGTATTAAAATATGTAAAGTATATTTAAAATCGCATCTTTAGTTATTTGAGTGTTATGTTGACTCTCAAAGGTGGCGATTTTTACATCACTTACATATTTTTATAATCATATGTAAATGATTACTAAAAATGTGTTTTAAGTTATCCTATGTTGCTGGGTGGCGATTTTCCAAGTGATTGCATGTTTTAAAATACATGCTTTGATTTTCCCAAATTACTTCATTAGTCAAAAACGGTGATTTTAGTTGTTAAACCATTCTAAAATCCCGTCATCGCTATTAGAAGCCCGTTTTAACTCAAAACGGTTTTTCCTTGGAGTTTCGCATCTTATAAAAGCGTCAACATATGTAAATACCTTCTTGAAGCCCTCTATGATTTATAAAAGCATCGTCTTCGATTTTTTAAAACTTGTCGACGGTTTAAGGGACATATTTTATGATGCGTGTCTCCTTCTTGAAACCCTTCGGCAGTTATATCAGTGAGGGAGTCGATTTTCATAGGGAATGCATCCCAAAGAAACACGTTGTGACTACCTCATTGCTAGTTCGTGTTCATTAAGCCTAGGCGGCGCTTTGGAGGGCGTTGACATATGGCATATCTTATATTCCATCGTAATTATTCATTGTAATTATTCCTATTCATTGTAATTATTCCATCGGTTTTTTAATTTCTTATAGTTTTTCAAGCTTTTATCAAGGACATGTAAATGGCCTAAGGTCCTTGGGGAAATGCTTTTGGCCCGTTGAATTTGGCTATACCTCTACTTGCTCTTCCTGATGGCTCACGGAAGAATTTTCCAAAGTTCTTCGATAATGGACATCAACATCCTGATGAACATATTACTGCTTTTTACATTGCATGCGGTGTTCATGGTGTTGATCACGAGGACGTGTTTGTGAGACTATTTGTGGAAACTCTCTAAGGTGTGACTGCTGACTGGTTCTACCATCTACCACCACAGACTATCAGAAATTGGGCTACTCTCATAGCCAGGTTTGACGAAAGATTTAAGCCTCCTGAAGATGCTCACACTCTATTGGCCCAACTCACCCAACTAAAGAAGGCATCTCATGTACCTATGTGTGAATTTGTGGCTCATTTCAACAAGTTGACACGAAAGATTCCAGCTATTGCTCAGCCTACAACAACAAATTTGGAGTGTTTCTTTGTCAATGCTCAAATTCCTGAAGTTAGTTTTCTATTGAGAAGAGCAGCTCCCGCTACTCTTGCAGCTGCACAGACATTGACCATTGGAATTGAAGATGACCTTATTCTTGCTGGGTAGATAAGAATTGACACAAGTGGGTTTAACAAAAGTTATCTTTCTTCCGATTCATTTTCTTCTATCACAAGGATAGATCCAGCGGTGCAGAGGTTAGCGAATGAGTTTCTTGTTCTCAAAAAGCAAATAGCTCAAGGTATGTTCTTCGTTCCTCACGAAGATGTACAAAGAAAACCCTCTTCTAAATATTGCTCATAGTCCCGCCGGTGGGAATCAACAAAAGTTAGTTTCATCACCAAAGAACCTTGCTATTGAGGCACCATCAACGAAGGAAACAACAAAGCATCCTGAATCCGAGGACAGTGATCTTGCTATTCTCTTCTAGGAAAAGGAAGCAGGCATAGCTCGTGACTCTTATTTTTGGTTCACACAGTCTCAGAAAGCCATTGATGAAAATCAGAAAGATGCAACTCATTCTTCTGATGTTCAAGTGAATGAAGACAATCATGTAATTAGACATGAATATGGACATGCAAGCAAGTCTTAGTCAAGTTGAAAATAATGCATCATCATTTCCAAGTCATGGACTTAAACAAGTGTTGCATGAAAGAGTTACTCCAGAACTTGATGAAGATCTTATCGTGAACATCATAGAGGAATTTTGTTCAAGTATTGAAGATAATTCTGTATTGTCTGAAATTTGTAACCAACATGATGTAGAAGCAAGCAACGAGGTAACCCATTTTGATCAGCCTGACGTGATGATGGTTGATGAACCAGATACTCAAGTTGTAGCCAACAAGAAGAGTTCAGAATTTTTTTAATCAAGGGGATGTCCCATAAGGCATCTAGTTTGGTTGGAGGCCAACGGGAAGGCAAGTATTTCACTTGTACCTGAGCATGAAGAAACAATTGAAGAAGGGACTAAACAGACATTTGTAGTTCAACAGGAACAGTCAAAATTCATGGACCTACTTTGGAGCAGCAGTACATATGATGATTCATCTCAAGAAGATGAATTTGTACATCTATTCCAAGAGGTGTTGCATCACGCATTGGTATCATCACTCCAGCTATTCGTGTTTCATGGTTACAAAATTGCCTGTGAACATGCAAGGTACTACAAGCTGCTGAAAAAAGGTAGCTATTTTGCTCAGTCGGTAAATGGTTTTATTTGGAAAGTTGCATTGTCGGCTAGTTTAATTAGGTAGATTTTCTTTGTTTTCAATAAGTGCGTTTGCACAAGTTTGCTTTATTTTAATTAGGTTTGCTTTGCATCAGTCGCGTCATCCCTTTTGCCATTTTTTGTCTTTTGATGCTTGACTCTGTAGCCCAATGGATAAGGCACTTGGAGATTTTGGATTCTACATTCTTCGTTGTTTCCAAGAACAAACGAGCTACGTTCCCTAGTCAAAGCCAGCTGTTGTCCTCAATTTTGCATTCGCAAAATTGGGGCAACCCTATGGAAAATTTCGTAGGATCAATTCTCTAAGGCGTTTTCTTAGTTGCTTTTTCTTGGTCTTGTGTTTGGTTTTGTTTTCATCATAGATTGATGACATTTTTCAATTACGCTTGTTTTGAACTATCATAGGCCTCAATCAAAATTGTCTAGCAAAAGTTATTAAGGAATTAAGCATTCTGCAAGTGGGCTTTTTAAGCCTGACTGCATATTGTTCTTTAATTGAAATCTCGCTAAAGTGGACTTTTCGTTAAGCATTAAATAACGCAGTGGGAGTATTTACATATGAAATGGAAATTAAACTCCATCCTTGTATATTTGCATCAAATATATGAGGCTTTAATAGGTTTTTTTCGTGTAATGGTGGGTTTTAAACTCCGATTACATGTTGTCTTTTAAAGTTTATTTGTAAATACACATGAGAATACCCGTAAGTGTTTTAGACTTATGCAAAGGTGGTGATTTTTGTGTTCATTACATATCTTAAAATTGTGTTTTATCATGTGTTTGGTTTTAGAATCCATTATAAATCAAATGTGGCTATTTTAATACATTTACATGTATTTAAAATCAAAGTCATAAGAACATGTAAATGGACCAAAACAGCCCATTATTAGTTTTTGGTGGCAATTTTAGAAGCCTTTGCATATTGTTTACACATGCTTTTGGTAAAGAAAAAGACGTCTACACTTATAATGGAGATTGTAGAATGATTTGCATAACTTTATATCCCCAAAGTACATGCATTTTACTTCTTAAAATCTGTCTAAGTTCTATGGTGGCGATTTTTGTCTCCATTACATGTGTTTCAATATGCTTTTAAACATATGTAATACTCCTCCAAAAAATGTGTTATGGTATTAAAATATGTAAAGTATATTTAAAATCACATCTTTAGTTATTTCGAGTGTTATGTTGACTCTCAAAGGTGGCGATTTTTACATCACTTACATATTTTTATAATCATATGTAAATGATTACTAAAAACGCGTTTTAAGTTATCCTATGTTGCTAGGTGGCGATTTTCCAGGTGATTGCATGTTTTAAAATACATGCTTTGATTTTCCCAAATTACTTCATTAGTCAAAAACGGTGATTTTAGTTAAACCATTCTAAAATCCCGTCGTCGCTATTAGAAGCCCGTTTTAACTCAAAACGGTTTTTCCTTGGAGTTTCGCATCTTATAAAAGCGCCAACAGATGTAAATGCCTTCTTGAAGCCCGCTATGATTTATAAAAGCATCGTCTTCATACGCAAATATTTTTTAAAACCTATCGACGGTTTAAGGGGCATATGATATGATGCGTGTCTCCTTCTTGAACCCATCGACAATTATATCAGTGAGGGCATCGATTTTCATAGGGAATGCATCCCAAAGAAACGCGTTGTGGCTACCTCATTGCTAGCTGGTGTTCATTAAGCCTTGGCGGCGATTTGGAGGGCGTTGACATATGACAAAGCTTATATATTAAAAGCTCATGGGGTGTAAGAGCTTTCTTAAAACCCGTCGAGTTTTATGATAGCTTATAAGCATTTTATGCTTGTCACGCCTCATGTAAAGTTAGTGACTGTGGATTTAGGGATGCGGCTTGGGATTTATAACCCGTCCTGGGTAAAAGACATTGCTCCAACACATGCAACGTCCACATTGAAGCCTGTCCAAAGGAAGAAAAAATGATTTGCGGCTTGTTTTCATAAACTAAAACAACGTTCTTCTATAGGGTGCCGTTTTTCTCATCCTTTGCAATTTAGTTTGCATTCTCAAGCTCAAACCACGTTTTGATCACTTGAATCAGTCTTCGCGATCCTATTTTCTTGTATTTCGGTTCCTAGTTTCGCCATTTGTCACACAAATCTTTTCCAGAACTGTAAAAAACGCATTAATGGAGAGATGGAGTTTGATTTGAACTAGTTTGCGAAAACGCCCATATAGAGCTTTGTTTTGGAGTTATTCTTCTAGATTTCAAGACTATTTTCCTTCTCTGTGGGTTAGCTGTAGCATTTTGAGTATTTCCTTATGATTTTTCTGTTGGAAAAGATAATTGTGGAGGCCACCACAGGCATGGCGATGCTGTTGAAAAGTGAAGAGATGGACATAGAAAGTGGATCGGTAGAAACATATAGAGGCATGGGAATATCAGAATGATAATGGACAGCAATGTGTTGAAAGTCAATAAACAGCGACCAAATGTTATAAGCAAGAGACAATGAGATGTGACAGATGGGAATGTAAGAGATTTTTCAAACAGTCATCAAAAGATTGTTAATAAGGGTTCTTGCAAGCATGTGAAGTGGTTTCAATAAATAAATTCAGAATCATAATGGCAAGTAGAGCATGGTGCATTGTATAAGAAGAGGGTAGTTTCAAACTCATATTTACATTTTCCCACATGTCCAAAGCCTTCATTATACCTTTTACAAAGTATGAGATATGGTGAAGAAATTTTAATGTGTGAAACATAAAGTAAGAGAGAAGTTCAAGGATTACGGCTAGCAGGCAACGTACAAAGATTCATGTCATTCGAAGTCAAAAGGCATAGAGATATCCATGGCATATATTGTATCAATCAGGTGAGATTTTGCAAATCTTAAATGAAGTACAAGAAAAGTGTCTTCCCCTTGAAGAGCAGCTGCAATATGAGTTCTTCCCCGAATGATGCGCATAGAGATGCAAGTTCTTCCCACAAAGAGAAAGCTCTAGACACTCATTTCTCTTGCATGTCTAGTCGGGATTTAAAACCTCATTTTTAACATTGTTTTACCCAAAAAAGAGCAAGTTACTTACCCATCATGTAAATGCAAGCTAAAAGCCCACTTCCAAGTGTTTACATACACTTTTCCCGCTTTCTCAAGGGCTGCAAATGGACTTCAAAAACCCATTTGTAGGCATCAAGAGCTTTCCGGACAGCTTGTAGTGGGACATTAAAACCCCACCTATGAGTAAATGAACTTATTTGTCTATATGCACATACATGCTCCATTTACTTGCTTTAAGCTTGCTGTCCGCTCATATGCAGTACCTCCAAACAACCCTGTTTTTGAGTTTTTCCCTCATTTGAAGAGCTGATTTTGCCTAAATTATTTCACTCTTTCCTTGCTCAAAGGCCTTTCACTCATATACTATACGCATACTCTTCCAGATCTGCAAAGTTCTACCTTGAAAGACCACGTTATGGCCTTTTCTGGTAACTAAAGAATGACAACATAATGGAACCATTCAAAGAAAGAGATGAGCGACGAAACAATGAGAGCATAGAAAGCTTTCAAGACTGATTTCAAGCAGGCGATTGGTTGATGCCATCAATACAAAACAATCAAGGATGCAGATTCATATTCCGGTTTGAGATGCTTTCACCAAACTAGAACACAACAATTCTTGGGCATCCTGTAGCAGCATGAGGACCAATAAAGGATGATGTAATAGAAGTCGTGTCTTGTCAAACACTTAGAAAATTTTCATCACGTATTTGACAGATTACATGTAATGTAAAAACAAGATGTAATTACATGTGATAGTATCACGTGCAAAGCTGTTTCATGTTATCATGTCGCAAGTGCTTTAAGCCTTGTAGCACTGAATAAATCAAAGTTAGTTAGTCAGGGATAAGCATTGAATAAGTCAAGGTGGTTAAGGGTTTCCCCTTTCCTCTCCACCTTTCTCTCTCCTCTTTTCCTATATAAAGGAGGGAGTTCATTGCAAATAATCATCTTTTGGCAATGCAAGAAAATTTTGCCAGTTTGTATATACGCTCTAAGACTTTGTGCTTGGATGTAAATCAGATTGCTTTCAATAAAATGGGCAACTTGCTTTCAAACTTTGTGTTGATTCAAGGTGTTATGTGACAACATTTTCTGGATATTGATTGTGAGTTTTGAAGTTTTTCTCAAGAGGGATTTGAATTCAATTGTGCAGACTTTGAGCTGTCTATTGCATTTAGAGCCAATTTGAACTTTTGGAGACTTTGTGCTATAGGAGAACAAATTGTTATAGATAATAGTGGCTGCAATTACTTAGAGCTGAAGACTTTGGGCTTCAGTGATAAGTGTCTTTGTTAAGAAAGAGGATATTTGGTGAAAGACTTTGTGCTTTCCTGGCTATTCTATTTTCAGAATCATCTTTCGAAGTAAGTACAGGAGACTTTGTGTTCTTGTGTTTGCTTCAATTTATTATAAGTAAACTACTGTCTTAAGTGTTGTTCTTACATCAACCCTTAAGCCATTGGTATTATTGTAGCAATAGGAATTGTTTGTACTTCAGTCTAGTTTCCGTTGAAGCCACCTACGGTAAGAAGGGAGCCTCCCCTATTGCTGAGAGGAGAAATAAATTTCACACATTGTGGTCTAAAGTTCCAATTTTGCCAAGTTGTAGTCTTAGTTACTTGCAAAATTTTTAGCCAATAAGGGGGAGGCAGGATTAGCACTGCGGATTGTGTGGGTCACTATGGTTGGCATGGTGACAGTGTGATCAGGACAGATCCGTGGATGGAGTTGTCATCACAGGAGTTTGCAGGTGATGCCTGGGACATTATACATACTTATCCTTGGGATCCAGGTGGATCAATATGTGCCTTGTTTCGGTGATTGCTTGAGGACAAGCAATCTTGGGGAGGGAGGACTGTAATGTCCCCATTTTAGCAAGTTCCAGGAATATGCAGAGGTTAGTTCATCATCACGAGCTTCGTGAGCTAAAGCCTTGATTTGAGGGTCTTAGTTAGTCGACTTACTATTTTTAGTAAGTCAGTGATGGCCCATTTCGGGCAGACACCTAGGCGCTATATTCAGGCAGTGATGATATTGACACTTACAGTGGTATCAGAGCTTGCCTGCCAAGTGTTTGACCAAATGTCAAACATCCAAAATTAAACCATAGTCCAACGTTGTCAGAGTTAGAAGGGGTTCTTACACATGATGGCATTGGGCATTTTTTGATTTGTAACAGCAGCAGGTGTTTGTAAACAAAAATAAATTTCCATATCACAAGAATACCCATTGGCTAACTTTGATTCTCCGTATTTCATCAAATTTATTTTCTTGAAAATGTATATTGTTAATCTTGCATGTTCAATATGCATTTTTGCATGTTGCAATATTACATTATGATAAAGCAAAACATGAGCAAAAATCAAAATCAAAATCAGATTTGAAGCATTATCAATGTTTGGGATATTTCAATCGATGTCATATCTTCAGTCGACATCATACTTCCTTCTATACCATTGTGTCTTGCTGATGATCAATAAATGGAAATGAACTTTATGATTGATATGTGGGATGCCATCTCATGGGCATGCCAGAATATGAGTTTCTGTTTATTACGTTGATCATATTGGTTCGATGTAATCAATGGAAAAATCTTGATCTTCATGTTGACAAGGTTTGTCACCAACAAGATCGTCATACTTGACATCATGTGAGCTCAATATATAGATCATATTTTGGTGCCATGCTTGATAAAGATATTGCATACTTGATATTGATGAAATCCTTGATCATATGAATGGGTGGATAGCAACTGAGCATATCAAATCACTTGGTCTCAACACAATCTCAGTATTGCATTTTATTCTTTGTGCTTTACTTGATGCTAGATAGGAAAATCGTGATGTCTTAGAAATAAGATGATTTTCTTTGATAGGATTTTTATGTTGATCCTGATGCCACTGTCTTTTTTGATGAGAATATGCAAACTATCTACCTGAATTTTAATTGCTATGTACAAATTGTCTATCTTTATTTACTTACTACTTGGAAGTGTTCAAGGTCTGCCACCTCTTGATCAAATATATGTTTTATTGCTAATTTTATATTAGGTAAAGGATGGGGACATCACAGTGGATCAGCGAAGGCACAAGCTTTTGATTATAGTAGCCTAGCTTGGGTTTGAACCTTGGTGGCAATATCAGCAATGCTACAACTTAACCATCATTTTATGGGGTGAACCCCATTAAATCAATCAACTTTATTTAGAGTAGAGCTATCCCATTTAAAGGCAGAGCTATTTTTTTTTTTTGGATAATTATAGAATAAGATATTTTTGACTTAGTACAGTATTTTAAGAGAGTAAGCTTTATCCAAAGAATGAGTTTTATTATATAATTATTTTTGTTTTCAGTTAATTTTCATTTTTAAAGTTTTTTTTAAATTTTGAGAAGAAAAGCAATTATTGTAATGTTTTAGTCTCGATCAGTAGTAGCTTTTCCAATAATCTTTTTCCAAACAACACAAATAGCTACATATAATAGGATAATGCCTCTATTTCTTTGAGTTGTTAACAATATGAACACAAGTACCGATAACTACTGCAATTACCAATTGCTATCAAACATATCTATATCATCTAGAGTTGAATGAACACACCTTGCATGCAGTAACTTCCAAGTGCAGATTTTGAAACCATAGACAACCTTTGTATGTGTGGAATTCTACTCCACCTTACATCTGAAGATGAGCCATTCCTGGCTTGTTAAATGGCTTGGTATATTTATTGCCTAGACATAAGTTATTTATTTATCTGATGGGTCATCGTTGAATACACTAGTCACCTTCCTCAGTTTTCTGCAGGGTACATGTATTGTGCAAGACAATGATATCGTCTTCTACCTATACTGTCGAATGTGTGTTGTTGATGGAATCAATACCAAAATCTTGTGTAATGTGTAATTAGTCTAATACAAAAGTCCCGATCCCAGTTAATTCCTTTACAACAAGTGTTCCCTCGATTTATAAAACAAATATGTTCCACAACGTGAATCCCTTGGAGCACCCGTTAATTGGAAGATCGTGGAAACAAACATCTGTCGACTATATATATTTTAATACATTAGATGTGAGAACTTGGAGTCTATATGATCCAAAGAACTATTCGACCTTCTGATATCACGATATGGCTTGGTTGACCATGGTTTGTTGTAAACAATAGAATCCTCCTTGTCAGATGTTTGTAATCTTCCTCCAATGAGGCCCGTGTTCTCAAAGCTTATAATTGAACAACCAACTCTATAGAGGTATAAATCAGTTGATTATATTGGTGTGATTGGGTTCCACCAATAATCTCACTAGTCAATCGTTTTTGTAGATTATATAAGCGCTTGAGCATATACAATGTTTCGTTGGTGGAAATTATTGATCTAGTAAGACGTGGTGATGGATAAGAGTTGTTTTTTCTTCAACAACTTGCATATATAACAATGACATTCGTTGCGGCCCAAAGGTAGTGTTTGCTGCCATAAGTCAATTCCTAATCTCTCACCACACAAAAAACTTTGGAATGTAGTCCTTCCATAGACAGGCAGCCTCGATGAAATTCTTGCACCACCAAGGGTTTCCTTTGATTCATAAGTCATAATTTTTTCAACTCAATGGTCTAGATTAGATAGACTTTCTAACTTAGAACTAGTGTATGAGATACAAATTTTGAGAGCTTCAATCTTCAAACTTTCGCCCAAACTTTTCAAAGCATTTCAATATCATAAACCAGACTTATCGCAAATATTTATTTGCAAAAGCAATGAATGAAACAAACACAAGCAACTCTTGAAAGGATGAGAATCACACAAGCTTTAATCTAATCTTTGACGAAAAC
The DNA here is from genome assembly GCA_018584345.1 of Thuja plicata. Classification (NCBI taxonomy): domain Eukaryota; kingdom Viridiplantae; phylum Streptophyta; class Pinopsida; order Cupressales; family Cupressaceae; genus Thuja; species Thuja plicata. The sequence continues at coordinate 566,775 of MU226493.1, forward strand.
CTTCCAAACATTTTAGATTAAAATCCAAACATGACACCACTACAATATATTGTAGATGGATCACTGATAATCGGATATGATATTTTCAAACAATAAAGATATATCTCTAATTACAAAAAAAATGTCTTTCCAAAAAGTGGCAAACCTTAACAAAAATAAATAGCTAAATTAATTGCAAAAAGCCTTACCAAATTTGGGCGAACTTGACAGAGGAGGGGGGATCTTACACCTCCGTAACTGCAAACAAGATACTCAATTCCTGTAAGAACCCTTCACAGACTCTAACAGCTGAACTGTATTGTTTGTTTTCGTTTGTTTGATATATGTGATTTTTTGTGTTTTTGAAGAGGGTTTGCATAAAAAGAAAATGCAAATACAAATAAAGGAAAAGTTATGGAAACTTAAAACTAGCTACATCTCTTCAATAGATGACATTCTTTATTTAATCTTCTTGAATACAATCACAATAATGTGTACGTCAGAGAAACATACCATTTATGGTCCACAATATGTTTGAAAGCCTTGCTGGCCTGTAAGAACCCCTTTCAGGCTCTTGCTGCTGTACTGTTTGGTTTTGTGAGTTTTTATAATGTTTTTGTATTTTTGCAAGGGTTTTTGACATAAAAAGCAAATAACATAACACTGAAATGCTGAATAGAAAATGAACTACTGCTGCCTTTATTAATTTTCAATGAATCAAACTCAGTACAGTGATAGTATCTGAATGAATAACAACAATTAAGACTGGGTTCAATGCACATAAAAAAACCTAAGAATTTATTGATGAAAATCACACATTCCCATCATAACTGCTTCCCAGCATAAAGACGCCTTCTGTAGTATTTTTCTCATGCTGGATGAATGAGAGCGTGCTGTCTGCAATCCAACTTCTCTGTAACCTGTAAATCAATGTTGTAACTGCTGAAGTAACCTCCGTTGAAGCACAATAGAAGTCTCTAGATGAAACCTCCGCTAGATATCAAATTCACCAGATATCTCACTGGCTCAAATGATGAACACACAGAAGAACTACGTTCTCCAATGGCTGCACTGTCAAACCCTTTCTCAGAGCTCAAGAGTAGAAGAAAAATTTCAATCAATAATGACAACTGGCTGCCCTTTGCTTCTCACGCTAAGCATATATATCCTTCCAAGTCTAAATCACACAAAAAAGCAGGAATTGCGATTTCTCTCAAGCAAGTACGATTTAATGTTATAAACATTAAATTCATGATATATTTTATCATTTAGACTTAGGAAGATGTCAAATAAATTATTAATAAATTTGGCCCCCTTCTCATGACATTAAGACCCTCAACTTAAGTGATTTTAATATAAAGTTATAATATAACTTTATATTAAATAATTATCCTTCTTTAATACTTAGCCACGAAAAATGCCATAACTCCATTAATATTATGAATCTGGCCAAGTCGTCTGAACTGGGAGCTATTGAAAATATTCTCCATGTGACCATGAGGTATTTCTAAAAATAGCATGGGTCCATCTCTATGGCTCCAGAATAAGCCTAAAAATAGCCATTTCTGCCAAAAATAGCAGAACCCATATAAGTGAGCCAAAAACAATCTCACAAGCCAACTGAGAACACTGAGCTCTGCCAAAACTGAGCCATTAAAAGATCATACCTTCCCTGTGCCATAACTGACCCCCTATCCATGTCTACTAGCCTACGAGGGTCCACTGATAGGCTAATCACTGGCTAGCATGATGTCACTAGCTTGAAGGGGACATCACAGTCCGCCCTTCCTGAAATTGCTTGTTCTCAAGCAATCTCAACCCTGGATGCTGTAGAATCTCCTCGCTCTCCCATGTAGAATCCTCAACTGCCATATCCTTCCATTTGACCAAATACTCTCTGATAGTGTGCCTCCTCAAATTCCTCTCTCTGAACTCCAAGATAGCCTCTGACACTAAAACTTATTTTCCCTCATCATCCAAGGGTGGAAGCACTGTGGAAGGAACAATGTGGTGTCCTAACGCCTTTTTGAGGCATGACACATGAAAGACATTATGGACTTTGCTCTCTGCTGGCAAGTCCAACTCATACGCCACCTCTCCAACTCTTCTAATCACTCTGAAAGGCCCATAGTACCGAGGCTTCAGTTTCTCGGCACCACCCCTCTTGAGAGTAGACTGGCGGTAAGGCTGTAGCATCAAGTACACCATATCCCCTACGTCAAAAGTCTGCTCAGTCCTCTCCTGATCTGCATACTGCTTTTGTTGGTTCTGCGCCTTAGCAATATTCTCCTTGAGAGCCTTAACAATATCTTGACTCTCTTGCAGTAAATCTCCAGCACTAGGCACACGACTGTCACTTAGTAATAAATCTATAAAACTAGGTGCCTCATACCCATATAATGCCATAAAAGGGGACATCTGTGTAGACATGTGATAAGTGGAATCGTAACAGTACTCGCAGAGGTAAATCCACTTGACCCAAGCCTTCTGCTGCCCTGCTATGTAGTTCCTGAGATATCCTTCCACCCATTTTTTGACTATCTCAGTCTGCCCATCTGTCTGAGGGTGGTAACTGGTACTCAGAGTGAGCGCTGTCCCGCATAATCTGAACAACTCCTGCCAAAAGTGACTCATAAACCTCCTATCCCTGTCACTGACTATGCTCCGAGGTAGGCCGTGCAATATGAACACCTCACGAAAGAACAATTTTGCCACCTGTGTAGCAGTGTATGTAGCCGTGATCGAAAAGAAGTGGGAAAACTTCGTGAGTCGATCAACAACAACATATATACAGTCTTTGCCTTGAGCTCGCGACAGTCCTGTGATGAAGTCCATGGATAAACACTCTAACTTCCTATCAAGAATCGGAAGTGGCTGTAGCATACCGGCTGGGTAAGAGTGTTCCTGCTTATTCTGCTGGTAGGTGGGACACTCTCTGACATATTGCAACACTTCATCTTTGAGCCCTTTCCATGAGAAGCGCTCTCTAATCTGCCGGTACATTTTGTAGAACCCGGGATGTCCTGCCATAGGTGAATCGCGATAAACTCTCAACACTATCCTCCTCACCTCTGACCCTGGCACCAAATAAATACGCCCTTTGTAAATGATGAGCTCATTCACAAGGGAAAATCACTGTCCTGAATGGATCCATCAATAAATCTTGCCGCCCATGTATCCTTTGCATACTCTGCAAGGATCAAATGTCTCCAGTCCTCTACTATGTTTGACATCATGCTCAGGTGAGGTCTCCGTGACAAAGCATCTGCAACTACATTCTGTGTCCCTTTGAAATAGGTGATATCAAAATCATAAGCCTATAACTTGCTTACCCATTTCTGCTACCTGTCATTGAGATCTCGCTGCCCCAAGAAATGTTTCAGGCTATTATGGTCTGTTTTGATGCAAAATTTACTACCCACTAAGTACTGCCTGAATTTGGCCAAGGCATGCATTATGGCCAACATTTCC
>MU226493.1:578311-595384 GCA_018584345.1 Thuja plicata
TGATCTCCATCCTCCTTTTTGTTGACGACGCCGTGCTCTTATCTTCCTCTCCCGAGGGATTGCAGCGACTCCTGGATGGCCTGGCCTCCTTTTGTGACTCTTGGTAGCTTGTGGTTAACCTGGGGAAGACGCGGGTCATGACTTTCAATTGTTTGAAAACCTCGCATCTCCACTTTTCTTTTAGAGGGACCGAGATCGAGATGACTTCCAACTACACTTATTTGGGGATTAGATTCTTTGGGCCGCGTTTCAGTTTGAGACCGGCTATGACACCGCGGATCAACAAGGGTTTGGGATCTCTTGCCTTACTTGAGCGACAGTGCTTTCGACATCACTTTCAGGATATTATGTCAAAGATGTCTATCTTTGACTCATTGGTTAGACCTACTGTTCTTTATGACTCGACTGTTTGAGGTCCCTCCTTATTGACTACTGACTGGGCTTCTGTTGAGAGAGTGCAGACTCTTTCTCCGACGCTTCATTCGCTGTCAGCCGACTACTCCCACTAGCATCATTTTGGTTGAGTTCGGGGCTCATCCCTTCAGACTTTGCATGATCTTCGATCTTGTTTGGTTACTTCACACACTCAGGGGCTATGCTGACTCGACAGATGGCAGATACCGTTACTCTTACTTAGCCTATTGTTCTTCGGCTTCGTTGGCGGTCTCTGACCCTAATAGGCGTGCTTGATGCTCATATGCTCAGGATTCCAGTCTCCTCAGCTCTGTTGGTATTGATATCGACCACCTCCCTCCCTTTCAGTATTCCCTCGACGCTCCTGCTCATCTCCTCCCCCCTCAGTCGGAGTTGAACGAGATCACCAGGTTAGATATTTACAAGAGGTATGTTCAGGTGACGTGGGTTGATCCTCCCAGTGGCCTTCGGCCTCGTATGGCCTTCTATTCCGAACACTATATTGATATTCATGATGGCTTGATCACTCGGCCCCAGTATACTTTCAGACGCTGGCCCCACGTCCTACGTATCCAGCTCGGGCCCTTTAGAGTTGGCTCTCACCGACTTCTGATCCAGACCGACCACCAAACCAGTAGAGGAGAGGTTTTGTCAGTGTTGTGATATGAGGTTGGCTGAGACTGAGTTCCATTTCTTATTCTACTGTCCGATTTACTATGAGATTCATGGGAGGTTCCACTATCTATTCAGAGACTGCAGGTCTATGTCTTCCTTCTTCAGGTATGAGGATCAGTACTGCTTGGCACTTTATCTCCAGGAGGCCTTCCGTCTCTGTGATTCGACTTTACATGTGCTCTCTCCCCTGGGCTCTACCTCCCTTTGCCAGCGGATCACCTCCTTCTTTGTTCCGATTTCCTCCCCTAGAGGAGTCAAGAGGCCTGAGAGTCCTTCCACTGTCCCTCACTCCAGATCGGTCAAACATCGCAGAGATCACTTGCTCTTACAGCCCATCAGCGACAGCGGACTCCCTCCTCCCAGAGACGGACTCTGACTCACACTCCTCCCCTCACAGATAGTTATCCGTCGATCTTGAGCTACTTCTTGGTGTCCAGGAACCACTAGATGTTTGGTGGTTTCGCGGTTTCTTCTCCTTTCTGGCTCTTGTTGCTGTTTCTTTTTCTGTTGGTTTCTCTTTTCTCGGACACCGTTTGGTTGTCCTGCTGCCATCTGGGCTCTCTGTTGTACTCTCAGTATCTTAGGCCCGCTTGTGGTCTCTTGTTGGACATTAATAATTTATCTTATCTTATCTTATCTCCAATCTTCACATTGTTGACCTCTGAGTGAAGCCAATCCTCACAAGCATAATCGGATGATATTGCACACCCTTTATTTGCTGATACAAAGAAGAAGCAATGGTCTCCAATGCTGATAAGCTCTGAACTCTGCTGAAACCCTTGATCTTTCACAAACTCCCATGCTCCAGACAAGAAAATACCTATTCAACCATCAACATAACGATGCCTCAGAATGAGCTCTTAAGTCTCTTTTATTATTTTCTTGTGAGAGCTCAAACACTTTCCTGACCAATGTGAGATAAAAGATATATTCCCACTTTTAATTTTTTTCACTTAAAACTCTATACTTGGTGCACAATTAATTCTTTTAAAATTAATTGTTCACTTGGCCCCATCTATGATAAATTGACCCTTCACTTAAGTGACTTAAGTTATAATATAAAATTCTATTATAACTTTACAATATAAGCTCAAAACTATTAATATTTATTTTAGCCAAATAAATATTAATATCTCCATTATTACTCATCATATTTGCACACCATCTGAACTGGGAGCTAACATGATCAAGCCGCATACGACCATACCCCATTTCTAAAAATAGCAGGGGTCCCTCTCTTTCCCCCTCAAAACTTACTAAAAATAGCAATTACTGCATACAGAGTCCTGGAGACCTCGAACAAAAGCCAAACCTGCAAAACCTTGACCACTGAAGAAGATGCATCCCTCAAAGGACCCTCTAACCAACCTCATGAGCCTACGAGCGATAGAATAATAGGCTAATCCCTCAAACTCTGATGCTCATGAAAATGGGGACATTACAATTCCAAACTGGAATTGCCAATACAAACAAGAGACGAGTGATTGATGATCCTTACAATGCCAAACTACCTCCTTAAAAAGGGCTCCAAGAAGTATCCAGAATATTTCAATAGGCCAACTATAAAGTGACTTTATTATTTGATTCCTTTTATTTTTGATTAAATGAATTAATTAAAGTTATCCTTATGATATTAAATTAATTTTAGGACAACTTAATTAAGTCACTTTCAAATAATTGGAGACCTAAAAATTGTGCAAATCGCAAAGTGAGGTTTTCAAACCCTAAATATGGGTATTTTATTTATGACAAACTAATAAGAACTTTTCTAGAATTTGTGCAAAAATTAATTGTTCAAGCTATCTTTGTGCAGGTGATGAGATTGTTATGTTATATGCAATTTTGTGATATCCATAGGATATCATTTTGTGAAGGATTTCAGTTTGAATATAGATTATTCATAATTCCAGAATTTTTGTTGTGGTAGTTGTTAAAATAGGTGTTTGTAGCTTTATATACAACATTTGGGTGTTTGATTTATAAAACTTATCTTGTGTATAATAAAAATCTTCGATACAGGTCTTGTACATCCACATTCGTTTTAGTGTTGGGAATTTAGCTAGAAAGTGTGTATTGTAATATCTATTGTCCCATTCTTGTTCTTTTCCTGGCAAAAATCTTGTCCAAACTCCTTAAATATATTTTAATATTGAAAGAGGAATGTATTTCTTTGTTGTATTTTTTCCTTGATCCTTTGCTTTATCTTCACACTAGCATGTTTATGCTGTTTTTTTTTTTGCTTTTTGTGTATCATCGGCTGTTATGAATCACCAGTGTCTCAAGGTTTGCGATTTAGTTGACAGTTAACATTATGAATCTTGTACATCAGATGACATTGACATCTATTGGGTTATCATATTGTTCTTCAATACCTTCAGATACATTTTAAGTTGTCCCTGACCAATGGAGAACTGATGATTATGATGGGATTTTGGCAGTCCAGTAAAGCTCATTGATACTGTGAAACGACGTTTTCTAAGGCTAGGAGGAATGATTTTTGAGGGACATTCTGTTTCAAGTATCCTGACTTATCCAGATGCTGCGGTGAGTAAACAAACTTCTGTTCTTGGAACATAGACTAAGTTTCTAGTGCAGGAAAGATAATGTTTCTTGCAATAGATTATATGTAGCATAAAAAATTGAGCCACATATAGATTCTGGATACAGAACACTGGATCAAAATTTTATTGCAGTATATCATAGAGTTTTAACAATGTGATTTTATGCATGCACAATGATTTGTAATAGTGTTGTGAAACTAATTTTTCATTTTTATGGACCTGTATAGTTATAGAAGCTGAAAACTTTCATTAGAGAAGCCTCTAGCCATTAACTTTTGAGAATATGTTGAAAATATAGCCGACAGTCAATACCACAATAAATCAGAAGGTTTGAAAGAAATCCTTATGCAAGTTCATTTAGAGTCAGACAAGCAGGTTTCTTTCTGAGAGTGATGGGGAGTGCCAGAATGTTCAATCTTTATATTAGTTTTAACTTTTCTTCTTTTCTCTACTAGATGGCGGCGGTCTGTTTTTCAAGATGCAGATAATGATTTAATGTTGCTAATTTGAATTTATACATTGTCATCCTTTTTACAATATCTACATTTTGCACATGTAATCTGCTTGAAGAAAATTTTCATTGATAGTGCAAGTCTATTAAAAAATCTTTACATAGATTGTAATCTCTTACCTCAAGTTTATTCTGAGTGCATCTTTGTTTATTTAGATGTTGTCTTTCTGGTTTTCTCCAGTGTGACAAGAAAAATGATTTATGTAGCTAATTCAAAACTTCACCACTTTCACAATATCTAGAATTGTGATATATTTCAATGTATCTGAATATTGTACTCAGAGAATCCTTGAGTCCACGCCTACTTGAAGGGTCGTCCCATTTTTTTGTGTTCTCTTAAGTCTATCTTGAGCGATTTGGTTTCTTGACAACATTAGTGTCAATACACAGATCAATTTTGTCATGAGCTTGCTACATATAGCATTCATGAATGGAAGCCTCATCAAACACATATATCCTCAGCATCAACATTTAATCTTTCCAATTCCTTTACAATCCCAAACAACGTGAATTCAATGAGTATCAACCAAATGCCTTAGCATTATCATCAGCCAGATATGTAATTGAATATCATCATCTAGTACATGACCGAACACTCATAAAATGAGATTTAGCTATTAATTTTCAAGGAAACCAAATAAAGCTTGTTAGAATCCTCAAATACTTTTTTCATACTTTTCAATGGCCTTATGTAGGCTGTCTTTTGATCAGTCAATTAATTGTGTACAATATGTTACACCCAATCTGAAACTTGATTGTATTATCATGTTACCCATTTTCTGTTATTAGTTTATCAATTTATTGTGTCAAATCTGAATTCACGGTAATGTTTTTCGGTCAAATTGTATCTTCTTGTTTCAAGGTCTAGTATTTGAATTATCGACATCTTGAAGATTGTTCATTGTGTTTTATTTAGTTTAAAAAAATTAATCATTAACAATCAAAAAAATATTAATTAATAATTGATAATTTAAAAATAACAATAACAGTAATAATCAAAATATATTGTAAAAAACAAAGAGTTGCACACTTTTTAGGATGATTCATATTTTCTAATAAATGCAATCAAAACATGGAAGAAGCACCACTGTTTGAAAGTTAATGAAATCCCATTTTTCTTTGTTTCTTTACCCTTTCTAAAAATTGAACACCAAAGTTGAGAAATTGTGTTAGGCGGTCAAAAGAAATGAAGCACATTTTTTCAGTCTTTGTCTTTTCTTTAAAGGGATGATTAAAGTTTAAAATGGCACCTTTTTGGCAAAGAATGAGATAATGTATCTCTTGTTGGAGATCAACCAATCATGCAAAAGCTGATGTCTAGGGTATTGGAAAATATTAAAAAAAATGCAAAGCGAAAGCTTATTTTAGGCTTGATTGAATAGTTCAAGAGGAGAGGTTCAAAGTAGAATCTTCTATATATGAAAATTGTCTTCATAATTCACATAGTATATTCATTAACTTTAATGAACAAAAAACATCTTTATTTTCATATTTTTCAGGTCCCAAAGCCTAATTTTGACTTAATAATAAAGATTTTTAGCGATTAGCAATTGCCAGACTTAGAGTATCAATATTGGCATCCTCCTGTTTTCCATATTCTGATCTATATTTCCAATAACGAGTGTTATAAGTTTTGGATTTCTCAGAGATTTGAGTATTCAAAGGACGATTCTTTTTTTGTGATGGGATTGCATGAAGGAATGTTGGATCCCATGAAAGTGTTGTCAAAATCATTGCATAAGGTCATAGGTTCTCTTCATAGACACATTAATATTGTTGAATTGAAGATTGGAGAGAAAATAAAGTAGGAAGTAACTTGGATAGCAAATTGCTCCAAAAAGGATTGATTCAAGTGGCTTCATTTCTAGTCACCTTTCAGTCCTAGAAATTGGTAATAGCATGGTTCAAAAACTTGAACTGACTCGACTAAGCACCTCAGAAGTTTGACTCAGACTTGGAAAAAAAACTCGACACAAACTCGACAAAAAAGCTCTCATAATTACACAAAAAAAAATTGATGCATTTAGAGAACATAAAAGTCTGATTTGAATATCAATTTATCATAGTTCAAATGTTACACATGTCATATGATCCTCCAACTCTCAAAATTTTAAATTTCTATCACTAGTCCATTACGTTCAAGCACTAAAAGAGTGCTTCTTTATTTTATGAATTTGTTTTTCTCTTGCTGACTTGGCAATCAAAATGTCATTTGTTGATGACTTAGCTGACTGTCATTTATTTATGTTATGTTTTCTATTCTTTGGTGTTCAAATCATAGTTATAGGACTCTATGAGTCCTGCAGAGTCCTGTTAGGACTCACAGAGTCCATGCACTCTCCTGACTCGGAGAGTCCCGCGGCCAGGACTTTGCCACGGCCAGCTGAGCCATAAAGTAAAAAATGAACATTTTAAAATTGTTTTTAATGATTTTTTTGGTTAAATGACCATATTGCAATAGCAAGTTCCAAAAATTTGAAATGGTGATTCCCAATAAGACAACCAACATGGCGTAGTAAAAAATGTCTAGCATGTAGCTGGTATAAAACATAACAAATTTGTCTATAAAGTAGATTGCAGCAGGATTTCACTAAACATTTTGCCAAAAAAAACAGTGTCATATCACAGATTGTAATCACAAAGTCCTGGAACCAGGTATTAAAACAACACTATCAAATTTGAAAGCATTGCGACAAATAAAATGCTTTCCTTTTAAAGAATTGGATATCTCTAGCATAATAAAAGAACAGTTTTAAGGTTTGTGAAACATTGAAAAAAATAATGTTTGTTAAACCGGTCATTTGACAATTAAAATATAATGGCATTTGAGCAATTATATACTTGATATCGTTCCAAAAATTCATAATGATCTTTCTAATCTACTAAGAACAAAAAATTAAAGCGAAGCTGTTATGAAATAACTTGCATGGTAGAAGAATATAATATGAAATATGTTGTAAAAACTTGATAATAATATGCCACTTCGAGGGAGCAACCTCTTAGTCCACTTCAAGGGAGATACTGCCAACAGTCTTCAACATGAACACAATACTCAACATGATGATAATAAATAACCTATACCTTCTATATAATTTTAGTTTAACTTATTTCCTTCAGAAATTCGCATTTATACTTATATGATCAATGTAAACTTGTGTATGTGTGCAAAGTAGCTTCTATTTATCTCAATTATTGTCTTTGATGTTAATTGACTAAATGATGCATGAAAAAAGTTTTAAATCCTTAAAAATCTTTGAATTTCTTGGGTTTTTCAATTTTCCGAGTCCTCGCCGAGTCCTTGCCGAGCCGGGACGCCAAGTCCGAGTCTGAAATCAGCTTGCCGAGTGGGATACCGAGTCCGAGTCCGAGGCGAGTCCAAGTCTTGTAACTATGGTTCAAATTGTCTTTTTTACCTTTCCCTCCAAATTGGCCTTGCCTTCTCCTCCAAAATGGTCATTGCCTTGTATTTCTTTAGTTTGTTTTTTCCATGGTTCAATTTTCATCACTAGCATGATTTTCAGCTATCAATATTTTATGAAGAATTTGCCTCCATTTATATTTTTACAAAGGTGCAACTTTATAACTTTGACTGCAGAATTTAAATGCTGATTGAGCAATTTGCCTGAGTGCAGTTTATACGAGTTGGTCACAATTTCTAAAAATGGCAAAAACCTCATAGAGCTGCACATCCTTTCAGTTGCTTGGTGGCATGGCTTTGAGAAGTTGGCTCCACTTTTTTTTTAAATGACAAAATTTTGCTTGACTTGGATGTACTTTTTAGTAAGTATGAAGACTACAAGAAATGTGCGACCCCTTTATGTTTGCTACACACTTTGTAAAGGCAGCTGCTTTTGTTTTTCTATAGTTGAATTTTTAAATTTTTTGTGAAGAGCCTGCCTGGCTCTAACCCTCAATTTGATTGCAAGAAATTCTAAATTCTTTCAACAATATAGTCTTTTGATATCTTTTCCAAATAATTAAAATGCATTACAAGATTCAAATCAAACTGGACTGTAATTCATAACGACTGTATTCTGAAAATCCTTTACTAAATGCGTATTGAAAAGCATAGAATTTTAATAGTGAAACATCAACAATTAATGAAGAAATTCCTAACGCAGGTAGAACTTGCTTTATTGCTGCTGTTGCCTTCCCTTATACTGGCCGCTGCTAGTATGATTAATGGAGGCCGAAGAAGAATGGCTTTGGCTGTTAACAAGCCCATGCCCAACAACCATAGCAACACCTTGCAAAACGAAATCAGCGCTTCCACTCTTCCCTTCTCCTTATGGCATCAAACTTCATATGCAACCCTTTCGAAAATCAACAAGAAAACTGAACCAATCCTCTTCACAATTCACTGGAACTGAATCCAATTCAAAGTGATATGAAACTGAATTGAATTGCCAATTCAATCAGCAAGTTCCTCCAATTGCACAAATCGCTGGATTCATTTCACCAGTGCTAAGTGTTGAAAGCGATCAAAGAATTTGCAATTTTCTGAGCCAAATCACCGAAACCCTTGAAGCCAATTTCACAAGCTGAAAATATCATAGCATCATAATGAATTTGATTTCCTCCATGTCTTTTATAACCTCCCAAAGAGAAATCGAATCCCTAGCTTCTTCAACACATTTTCATAACTTAAAACACTATGTCATTAAAACATTTGACTTGCCTAACTTTTTCATTGAAATATAATACTTCATTATATTTCTTCACATTAAATGACATAGCATTTAAATATGTCATTATAATTAGTTAATGACTTGACTTTATTAAATGAGCTCATAATATGATTAATTAAGTGAACTTAATTAATTAATAAAATCATCAACCCAAGCCAACCCAATTGCTCTGTTCTGGCAAGACAACTGCTCGGACACCCTGCCACAAATAGACATTGCCAGAAATAGACTTACTAAAATTAGTAAGTGCCTCAAACTGGAAACTCTTCAAATGAATGCACAATTCCACTGATACCAATGCACAGGTGCCCTATTATAAATAACAATCATGACGATCACCCAAAATAAACACTTACTATAAATACTAAGTCTGGTAATCTGACCCAAACGAAGAGCGATCCTGGCATCACAGACCTCCAGAGTGGAAACTGATCACTGGCTTTGCCACACGACCCCCTCCAACATCCTGATTAGCTTACGAAGGTCACAGAAATAAGCTAATCCCATGTGCCTAAAAACGGGGACATTATAGTCCTCCCTCCCTGAAATTGCTTGTCCCCAAGCAATCTCAGGGAACAAAACACAAAAGTCCACCTGGATCCCAAGGATAGGATAGTGTAATGTCCCTGCGATCACCTGCAAACTCCTGTGATGAAATCACCATCCACTGAGCTAACCAAAACACACTGTCATCATGCCAACCATAGTTGTCCACACAATCTGCAGTGCCAAACCTTTCACTCCCTGGATCCCAGTAGAGCTGAAACTCACATCCATCCATAACAAGGAAGAATGGATATCCAATACCATCTAAAAGATCAGAGCTCCCTGCACACCCTGCCAATCTTCCCTGTGTACTCCCGCAATCTAGATATCCATCCTCTGTAAAACCATCCTGGATGTACTGACCTTGCAAGACACCTCCTGCTAACTTGCAGTAACCAACCCCATCAACAAATCCTGTAACCGTGATAAGAGGGACCACATCTTCAACCTGCTCACAACCATAATCCGTGGACGTAGAAACATCACCAAGTGTTGCTATAGCAAATTGAACTGTGTCTGCAGATGGTGAAAACTGTGCCAAGCCCAGTGCAGGTGAGTGATCAACATCAACCTCGAAAAGAGGATTGTCATATGACGATGCTATATCCGTCTCAAACAAAGGATTGTTCACAAAGTGAACCTCACCACTGTGCTGATCTGTACTGTAATATGACGATGTAACAACATCACTCACCTCATAATCAACAACATGTGTGCTACCATTATTGCACACATCATCAACCGAGGTACTGCCACTAAGCACCTCAACGAATGGCTCATCTGGTAAGGTAGAAGCTGCTGATAGGACAATATCCTCACACATTTCTTCCAAAGTAGCTGCATGTCCATCCAAAACCCGATCCTGGGACCTATTACCAGACACCCTTTGCTTGCCACTACGTGAACCAAATCTTCTTGCAAATAAGTCTTTGGCTATCCAATGATATTGCTTCTTTGCTGAACCATGCATTCCATACAACTTTGGATGAAAGTCCATAAAATGGTAGAAAGATAAATCTTTCCTAACCTTTTGAGGAAGAGTGTTATATTCCGCAAACATGCTAAGCACTGCATCCCTCATGACAGTCATTTCATCCTGTGGTGTGACCTTCATCTGATTTCCCAGCTTAATTAAATTCCTGATTATTTCCATGACTGAAGCAACTGCAAGAGTGTGGATCACTCACATATCATTTGTAGGACCAGTATTAAAATTTCCTGGAGGAAAATTTCTACCTCTGCGAGCGTAATGGAAGCCTGGAATATATCTATTCCTCTGCATTAATTTTTTTTTTAAAACCCACTTCTCTACAGGCTGACAATTAAATTACTTTGATACTGTGAAGAGCCTTCCTGGCTCTAACCCTCAATTTGACTGCAAGAATTTCTAAAATTTTAGAACTTGATTCTTTTCAATTCTTTCAACAATATATAGTCTTTTGATATCTTTTCCAAATAATTAAAATGCATTACCACTGTATTATGAAAATCCTTTATTAAATGCATATTGAAAAGCATAGAATTTTAATAGTGAAACATCAACAATTAATGAAGAAATTCCTAACGTAGCTAGAACTTGCTTTATTGTTGCTGTTGTCTTCCCTAATATTGGCCTCTGCTAGAATGATTAATGGCGGCTGAAGAAGAATGGCTTTTGCTGTTAACAAGCCCAAGCCCAACAACCATAGCAACACCTAGCAAAAAGAAATCAGCGCTTCCACTCTTCACTTCTTATGGCGTCAAACTTCATATGCAACCCTTTCAAAAATCAACAAGAAAACTTAACGAATCCTCTTCACAATTCACTAGAACCGAATCCAATTCAAAGTGATATGAAACTGAATTAAATTCACAATTCAATCAGCAAGTTCCTCCAATTGCACAAATTGCGGGATTCATTTCACCAATTCTAAGTGCTGAAAGAAATCAAAGAATTTGCAATTCTCTGAACCAAATCACCGAAACCCTTGAAGCCAATTTCACAAGCTGAAAATATCATAGCATCATAATGAATTCGATTTCCTCCATGTCTTTTATAACCTCCCTAAGAGAAATCAAATCCCTAACTTCTTCAACACATTTTTATAACTTAAAACACTATGTCATTAAAACATTTGACTTGCCTAACTTTTCCATTGAAATATAATACTTCATTGTATTTCTTCACATTAAATGACATAGCGTCTAAATATAAGTCATTATAATTAATTAATGACTTGACTTTATTAAATGAGCTCATAATATAATTAATTAAGTGAATTTAATTAATTAATAAAATCATCAACCCAAGCCAACCCAAATGCTCTGTTCTGGCAAGACAATTGCTCGGACACCCTGCCACAAATAGACACTGCCAAAAATAGACGTACTAAAATTATTAAGTCCCTCAAATTGGAAACTCTGCAAATGAATCCACAATTCCACTGATACCAATGCACAGGTGCCCTGCTATAAATAACAATCATGACGATCACCCAAAATAAAAACTTACTATAAATAGTAAGTCTGTCACTCTGACCCAAACGAAGAGCGATCCTGGCATCACAGACCTCCAGAGTGGAAACTGACCACTGGCTTTGCCACACGACCCCCTCCAACATCCTGATAAGCCTACGAGGGTCACAGAAATAAGCTAATCCCATGTGCCTAAAAACGGGGACATTACATTTTTTAATATCAAATATGAATTTATGATAATTAGTAAATAACTAAGTTACCCCTTGTTTCTGGGACGGGGGGATGTGGAAAAGAGTTTGCGGGACGGATTTTTGTTTTTTCATTTTGGGGGACAATGTGGATGACTATATAAAAAATAGGGAAAATTTGAAGCATATAGGGAAATCTGACCTAGCGTAGTACAACATAGATTTTTCTAGCTTTTCTATAAAGAGACATGGAAAGTGCTTATTAAGCACAATATTTTAGAAAAAACACTACTGAGAAAATAAATTGAATAGCATTCAATCACATGATTTGCTACTCTTACACCAATGGATGTTTAGAGAAGCCCTTGTTTTTTAGTGACTGTTAACTATAAAGCCATTTAATTTTAAAAATGTTGCATTTGCAATTTCGAGCTGGTTTAAAGTGAATTTTATTGATTAGAGATGACTCAATTACTTATTTCAACTAAATTTAAGTTAAATCATTTATTTCATGGAAGAGTCCATAAGAAATTCTGTGCTAAACTCAGTCCAAACCAATTATATCATAGAAGATTGCATTAGCCATTTCAGCAAAATTTAAGTCAATTCAAACATTTTATAGAATATATTATTAGTTACTTTTTCTCAGTTAAGTCAAATTATTCATGTTAGAAGATTGTACAAACTTTTAGTACTCAACTTTTTATCTTTTTTTAAGCTAGGCATTATTTTTTTGTTTGGATGCTGATTTTTGCCGGGGGATGGCCGGTGTTACCCGGGATGGTTAACTGTCTCTAGAAATGGTCAATGTCGTTTCCCGTTTATCTTACCTAGTCATGGATGGCTAAAAAATGTTTCCTGCTGTCCCCGTGTCCCCAGTGCGGCACCTGTTACCTTGATGCTATTAAATATGGTGGAAGTGCATCCCCGTGTAATGGTGGTAAATAATTTTTAATCCTAAAAATAATAATTATTAATTAGCAATACTTTTGATTTTTTGAAATATGAATTAATAATTAATAATAAATTATTAACTAAAACTTGATAATTTGAAATAAAATGATTGATAAGCTAAATCGCTTGACAATTCAACATTTCGAGACTTAGACACGGTAATTTGTGACTTGATTGGAAATGACAATCTGATTTTAACTTTGACTTGTGAAAATGATTTATTTGATAGACCAGACAATGAAAAATGGGTATCATTTAATACAGTAATACAATCAAGTTTTTGATTGGGTAGAATGATTGGCTTTGTATAGGAACAATGGTTTATAGTTGCAGCATAAGAGGACTTCAAAAGCTTTGGTTTACAAGTATACCGATGCTTTATCAACTGGGGAACACAGTAAAAACATTCCTGAATCACTTAAAGATGAAACGCTTGGATTAGCTAACAAAATACTACTTAAAGGAAAGACAAATACTACATTACAAAACATTACAAATTCAAAACAGAGCACAAAAAATGTAAAATACGAAGAGGCCTTTTTACAGGAGAAAACTAAATAATAAAATAGGTTAGAGAAAACCTTTTATAGGTTGAGAAAAGTAACAACTACTCCTCCCAAGATGAAAATTCAGTCATGATAGTACATAGACTAAATATCATCACTTTATTAAAGAACCATGGCTTAGGTGAATGGACAAAATTGTGCGGTGACAAATTGATTGATATGTGCAAGGGCTAGATGATTTTCTTTCATAAGGAGAAACCTCTCTAGTAGGTGAAGAGATTGCGCCTCCTTTAGGTATCTAGCAAGATCCTATGATTGTAGTGATATTGTAGAAATAGTAACTGCCACATATTGGATTTGATCTTCTTCATTAATGCCTTGACAGGCTGTAGATGTTCTAAGAAAATTTCCATCACCTATTCTTCATTTTTTGGATTTACAATTGCAACAGTTGTGCAACTTGTGATGGGGGCATCTCCTCATTATTTTCATTAGTTGATCCTATTGGAATAATATTAGATATTTCTTATTAATGGTTTGAAATATCCTTTTCTCTGCTCTTTTTGAACTCATGCAAAATTCTTCTATTTATTTAAAATAAATCAATTCATGGTGCAGTAACAAGAAATTGAAATATTTCAAAAGTACTTAACTCTCCTTCAAGTTTTGTCCAAATTTCATCTTCAATTCTCGCCATTAACTTCACCAGTCCATTGGAATTGATCAATTTTACAAGAAAAAACTCTTGTTGAAGGGGTGGAAATTTTGAGTCTAGAGGAATTCCTTAGGGCGGAATTCTTGGGACCGCCACCTCTATATGCTTGGTTTTGATCACATTCTCCTCTTACCTTCAACATTGACTTCTTCAATTCTCGTCACTTGCTTCTCTTTGATTGTCAATTCCTATCTCCTTTACTTGGGCCTTTGATTCTACTCAAGATTTGTCTTTCTTGTTTGGGCGGAAATCTTGATGGTAGAGGAATGATTTTGGGCGGAATTCCTTGGCTGAGAGGAATTCCGCTATCCTTTTCATGACTTTTCTTGCTCAAAAATCTCGTCATTATCCTTATCCACTTCATCATTTTGAACTCCCTAATCACCAGTTTTTTAATCCTCATGACTTGGCCACTTAATCTCATGAAGAAAACTGCATTTTCTTTGGTGGAGATTTTGATGATAGAGGAATGATTATGGGCGGAATTCCTTGGCTGAGAGGAATTCCAACCTGATCTGATCATGTGGTTTGCCATGCTTCAAAAACTTACCTTTTGCCTATAGTTTCATCATTTCATCCTCTTGATCATCATCATAACTTGGGTGCTTGACTTCATAAATTTTTTGGTGTTTTTACTTGGGTGGAGGTTTTGGGAGTAGAGGAATTGGCCTTGGGTGGACTCCCTACGCTGAGAGGAATTCCGCCATCCCATGCTCTCTTCATCAAGACTTAGTCAATCTTTTGAACTTAGAGGGCAAAGTGATTTATATAAAATATAACATTTAAGTATAAGTTTACTTATACTTTAAGTTATATTTTATATAAATACTACTAGGATGTTTGAGATAGGTTTCAGGTTAATAGGAGTTATAAAAAAGATTCTAGATTTTGGGAGTTTACAAAAATTCCAAGCTCAGCCAAATTTCAGGATTCAACACACATTAAGCAATGTTACCTCCCAACATCTTTCCTGACTTTCAAAGGTGAAATTGAAGTTGGAACAAGGATTTTCAAAAGGTTCTAACTGATTTCATCACAAATCCTTTGATTTCATCCCCATTTCCCTAGCTAGCTTAGCCCAACTCTCGCCCATATCCTTGATAGACTTGACTTCCCAGCAGACTGAAGTTGCCCAAACTCATCTCTTCGACATAGAGACTTGAAAAAACTGCTACCAACTAAGAGCACCTAAGAGCACTACTCCTACTACTAAAGCAAAAAGAGGGGGTCCCCATTTGCAATAGGGCAATCGTGTGAAAACCTCACAAGTAGCACAACTTAACTTAAGATTTTTGTTCTTAATACTTGTTAATGTTTGCAGCTTTAGTCGTATGATCATTAGAATACATATAATATATGTTGATTAATAATAATATAATATATATGTTATATTATTATTAATCATATGAAATTTAATATTTAATATTAAATTATTATATTATTCTTAATTAATAATTGATTGATGAAACATTATAAGATTGATTAAATTATAATTAATGGAAAGAGGCATGTCCTTTCTTATAAATAATCATGAATAGACATGTCTCACGAAGGGACTTGTCTCTCCTATCCTCATTCCCAATATAAATGGAAGAGAGATTGTTGCATTTGGAAAATACATACAACATAGAGTGTTATTACAGTTGCAGCTATTCTAAAAACTTAACATGGTATCAGAGCCAGACTTCAAATGTAAGAAAGCAGTTTGTTGATGGTGAATGTGTGATTGTCTCAGAAAATACAGTCTTAGTAAAATGACCATATCTCACAAATCCACTGTTGGATTTTTCTAAATTTTGGATATGTTGGTGAAAAACTAATTTCCAAGAATCTCACCGAAGCGATTAGAGAGAAACTCTTGGATTCAAAAGTTATGACGGAATGTGTACGGGTCTATGTGAAATTCCTGAAAGTGAATTTCATTAAAGAGATATATTAATTTGTTATGATCGTGGTCAAGCATTAACAAAGAAGAATGTATTCAAGGAAGTGTGTCTCTTTCTAGAAAGAAAGAATTAATTATAGAGTGTCAACTCTCTTGGAGCAGTCAATTCATTTCATAAGAAGACATGAGAATTGTTCAATGATATAAGAGTGGGAATTGTACATTGTGGGGGGAGAATAATAACCAATGTTACATTTCTATTTGAACCATGCTTAGTGTGGGGATATAATTGTAAGGGGAGATGTCTCTCAAATAATATGTGAAGGTTTTTTATGATTTGATGTATATGGACCTAAATTGAAGCAACTTGTGTCAAGAATGTTGATGCTCAGATAAGTATTTATTATCTTTGAATATTACATTTATCTACTCATGAGTCTCTCTCTCATCTGTATTTCTATATGTACTATAAGAGCTACTTGTCTTGATCTTTTTTGGAGATGCTCTTGCAGGAAAAAGAAGATTGATATCAGATTTAGAGGGAGTCTGACTCTTTAGAGGTAACTTTGGACGAGGAGCTAAAAGATTGATATTAGACTCAGAGGGAGTCTGACAATTCATCTCAAGAAATCTTGGATGATCAACATATTGATATCTGCTCAATGAGTTCTTCTCTATGAGAGAAGTTCGAGGTGAAATCTCTTGTTTTCACCCTCTACGCTGAGGCATGATGGATGCCATTTGTGTGACTCCATATTTTTTAATGGACCTGCCCCCTGTGTAAATCATGAGGAAGTGACGACTTCCAAATGATTATCACTTGTATTTGTTAAAGTTATTGAAAGTTGACGATCTTACAATAACTTGATCTTCTATTGTGATAGACATCTTGTGATGGCTGAAACAGATCATGATAGATGGCAACTTCTATTGTGATAGACATCTTGTGATGGCTGAAACAGATCATGATAGA
>MU226493.1:595971-606006 GCA_018584345.1 Thuja plicata
TAATAATATAATATATATGTTATATTATTATTAATCATATGAAATTTAATATTTAATATTAAATTATTATATTATTCTTAATTAATAATTGATTGATGGAACATTATAAGATTGATTAAATTATAATAAATGGGAAGAGGCATGTCCTTTCTTATAAATAATAATGAATAGACATGTCTAATAAAGGGACATGTCTCTCCTATCCTCATTCCCAATATAAATGAAAGAGAGATTGTTGCATTTGGAAAATACATACAACATAGAGTGTTATTACATTTGCAGCTATCCTAAAAACTTAACAATACTGAATTATTCTCATTATTTTCTTATTAACTTAATGCTTTAATAGGCTAGCATTATTATCCCACCTCCACAGATAGTCGTTAGAGTAATGTAAAGTGTGTTGTGCTCGTGAATCTAGAGTATGTCTAGAATGCTAATGAGTTGAAATGTATAAGTAAATGCCTAGATCTAACCCTATATGTGATAGACTGAAACCCTAGCATGTAAATGCAAACAATGTTTGATTGAAAGCATGTAAATGAAAGCATGACTAGTAAGAATTAGCAGGTGGTAGCTCTTTCCTTGCCTGAAGCAGATTATCAGGGAATTGTTGAAACAATATGTGAGGCAGTATAGCTATGGAGGATGCTTTCTGACATGCAAATTTTTCAAGCAGGTCCTTCACCCTTGTTTTGTGACAATTAAGGGGTGCTAAATTTACCAAGAATCCAATCTTGCACAAGCAAACAAAAGATGTAGAGCTTCATTTTGATTTCATCAGAAAGCTCGTTGAAGATGGAACTGTGATGTAGTATGTTCCAAGTGAGGACCAAAATGTAGATATACTCACCAAGTCTTTGGGCCTGGACAAGTTTGTAAAATTTTGGGGGTGACTTGGTGTAGTTTATAGAATGACCATTAAGGGAGGGTATCCGAGTAATATTAGATATTTCTTATTTAATGGTCACTTAATGTACTTCAGTTAATTTAGTTAGTTTCTATTTCCTACTTTAGTTCACGATTGTTTCGTTTAGAAACATTGTTCATGTAATTCCTTCAAATGGAGCTTTCATCTCCATCAAGCAATTATCATTTAAGATCCTTTGCTTGCTAACTTGTTAAATGTTGGATTTTAGAGACCATAAAAGTCTGAATCTTCAAATATTGGATCATTATCAAAAGATATGTTGAAAGACATCCATCTCTTGGGAAAAACTTTGCTACCAATCATCCTCTGACATATAAGTAGAAATAGGAACATGATCTTCAATAAGCTACGGTTCCTCGATTTCTTTGGGCAATGTTCATCCTATATATTTACTTCTTCGTACATTTTTTATTTCCATCACATATTGCTTGCGCAACATACTATGATAAACTCATAGATTTTTTGAATTTTCAATACCTTTGTCTTCACTAATCATAACATAGACCAAGAACTAGTTATCTATGACATCAATAACCTTATGTTTGATCTCATCGAATAACTGATTGAAGAAAAACAGAACTTTTGCATTTAAACTTCATATTTTCTCTCTATTGTCTGTATTGGCATTAGTTACTTAAAGTTGATGAATTTCTTACCAGGCGTTGACCAGTTAAGACATCAATAACATCTAATGCGCATGAATCACCTGATAACCATAAATATTCACCTCTAACATTGTAGTTATGCAATAGAAATAGAAGAAATCAAATTGAAGTATATAAAATAGTATAAAACTATCAACAACATAAATATATAGTTATGAGTACATCATAAAAGAACCCAACATAAAGTACAACAATTACTTCATGGCGTGATCCCTGAAGAGTCATTTGTCTTATAAAAAGGAAAACTATAAACTCTACCTAATTCTTGAGAGACTTCCATGAAGGATAAGTAGAAATCAGTAAAATGGTTTTCAGCTTGGATTGATAGCATTGAAAACCTTATTTGTTAGTTTTCTTTTGTAACTTTTTGATGTCAAAGATGACTATAATTATGTGAATGAATTGAGCTTCTTTGTATTGGAATTTTGGAAATATAGGATAACAATCTAGTTGAACTTCTTTACTTGTTGAGATGCCGGTGGGAATTTTTAAACTCTATCCTAGATTAATAAAATTCCTCTGAAATTTGAGAAACTGCAGGTTGTCAAACTTGATAATGGAGAGGCTTTAGATGCACACCTTATTATTGATTCAATGGGGAACTTCTCCCCCATTGTCAGGCAGGTTTGAGTTATTTTTATTTTAAAAAAAAACCTAGTCTTTGGAGTGATAATGAATTAATTTGTGCATTAAAATAAAAACCTAAACTTTGCAGTGATTATGAATTAATTTGTTACTAAACAGCCAATTATTAACATATTATATTATAAGATATATATTGAATAATTAGGAAGGCATGTATTTGTAAAATCAAAGATGAAATGAGTACAATGTGCAAGATAAAATATTTTACATACTGATATTGGACTGTGCAGATAAGATCAGGAAAGAAGCCTGATGGGATTTGCCTCGTAGTCGGTTCTTGCGCTCGTGGTTTCAAAGAAAATTCAACAAGTGATATAATTTATAGCAACTTACCAACACGAAAAGTTGGAGAATCAAGAGTTCAATACTTTTGGGAGGTACCGATTAATTGTGTTAATTGGATTTATTTGTTTGCATGGTACCTGCACCGCACTTATAACTATTTCTCCTTAGAACAGAATTAATGCATAAAATGGCTTGATCTTTTGATATTTCATTAAGGGCGGTTCTAGAAAATGTGGGTTTGGTATAATTTACTCAAACAAAGAATCTAACCTAAAATCTGCTGCATTTTTTTCTGATGTACAAAGTTCAAACATCTGCAGAATTGTTCCATCTTATACTGAAAAGGCAACATATATTATCTTATGAGATAAATTTAATTTTGTTGGTGCTAGAACTAAAATATGCATGATCATGTATTGGAAACATGAAGAGTTAGATTAATTTCAAATCTTCAATATGGGGGCAAAATATTTTCAACCAATTATAAGATGTATTGATTTATCTTGTTTAGCAGATTTTCCTGGTAACTTGAGCTTATATGCTACAATTCTCAATGCAATTTTCATCAATTTATTCTTAGAGCCAATATCAAAGGTAAATCTTCCTAGCTGAATCAGGACTAACTGTTCAAGATTACTCTTTACAACATCCTGATCATCATTGGTAAATGTGAAAGGTAAAGGTGAAAAAAAAATAAAATATCTTGTTTAGCAGCTTTCAATTTCTCTATTTTCTCCTTAATTGTCTCTAAAGGAGGCTCCTACAATTCAATTAATAATTGGAAATTGGATATCCACTTTGAAATTTGATTACTTCTTGGATCAGCTATTACTTTCAACATCGTTAATTTTTCAACACCCTAAAACTCCATGGTTCCAGGCTAGTCAAAACACTATTATATGCTGCTATACATGTTGTCATGGAACACTGAAATTTAATATAAATCTGAATGGTGTAGGAGCCCCAGCTAGGCTCAAACTTCACTGATGACTGATCTCTGTAATTTTTGGAAGATTTTGTGTTTTTCCCACTTTTTTTGTTTTACAGATGTATATACCTTTTTAAATTTTTTGACAAATATTTGAAAGTAAAGATAATGATTGGAAAATAAACTATTAACAATGCAACACACACTTTCAACTTGATATTTAAATTATTTACAAAGCCAACTATGCAAATCAATTATTATATCTTCTATGAACCTGGAGGTTGTAATGAGCCTGCTCCTGAGACCCTCCCCAAATTTGCAGAACTTCTGGAAATGACCAAGAGTACTGGAATCTGTCCAACCTGATGTTGGGTAAAAAAGCTGTCCCTCTAAGATCAGCTGCCGAAACTTGAAACCACGATTTTAGGGAAAAGTTTGCAAACCCTCCAGATACTATTTTGTAAAAAACCATAAAAAACATTTGCATATGTTTGCTCTAGTAATTCCAAGAGCGACCCAAAAAAGACTACAAGAAAACACGATTTTTGTGGAAAGTATCACCAAACCCTGAAATTGAAGTTTACAAAGCATTGTTTTTTTTGGAAAAAACGGTTAAAACCCTAAAACAGGAACACCTAACATAATTTTTTGTGGAAATTTTTTGAAAACCCTTTAAACAAGAAGCCATATTTTTTAGGACAAAATAATGCAAATCCCAGAAACAATTTTTGAGGATAAACCGAAAAAACCAAACACGATATTTAAGGAGAAAATCGATCAAAACCCAACACAAAATCCGAGACATTGATCAAAATACAAAATTTCATTTTTGAGGAAAAATGGTAAAACCATAGACTAAAATATCGCAGATATCTCTGCGATAAGTTAACTTATCGTGAGAAAATATCTGCGGCAATAAATTCTATAACTTTCGCGTCGATACTTATTGCAGAGAAACTCGGAAAATATCGGCGATAACTTGCAAACTTATCACGATATCGCAGAATGTTATCGGCAATAAGATTTTAAAGATTGGTATATCATATCAATATTGAATACTTATCTAAAACATGCAAATTTGTTCAAAATAGGTCATTTTCTTCTGGTTCAACAATGTTTTGAATCTCACATGAATCAAACAAGCATATCATGAAGATAAAATCAAACAATTCTTACAACTCAAAAGATTTGGATTTGAGCTAGCATACGAAGTACAAAAGTCAATACATGGAAGGATATTTATTCATGAATCTATACATTTAAAAAATTTATAACTTTGCTCGAAAAGATTAAATGTAAGTTCTGGGTTCGCGATGGTTCAAAAAGGTTAAATGTTGGTTTTGGTTTGGCAATGGCTCAAAAAGGAACACACCTTGTGCAAACTGCAAACACATTCAACAGATTTTGGCATCCCTATAACTCAGTTCTGTAGTTCTGAATTCAAATACAAAATTTGGAAAGATTGGTTAAAGCATATAAATAGTGAATAATTAATCCAGAATTGCAAACTTGTTCAAAATAGGTCATTTTTTGTCTGGTTTGGCAATTAAGGAGTCTCACATGAATCAAACAAGCATGTAGGAAGGATAAAGTCATACACCTTACAACTCAAAATGTTTAAATCTGAACTAGCATGCAAAGATCAAAACTCAATACAATTTTTTTTGCTGGAAGGATATTTATGCAAAATGTACATATACACATCAAAATTTTATAGCTTTGTTTAAAAAGTTTAAATTTCCTTTTCAGACCTGATTTATACAGATAACAAAAAACCAGATAGTTCATGACTACAAAAGTGAGTGTCATCATCAATGCTATTTTATGCCAAAAAAGTTTTAAATCTAAAAATCCTCTCGGGCTTCAATAAAATATGCAGATTCTAAATCCTTACAGGAAGCTTTTAAATATAAAGTTCAAAAAGTGTACAAATCTATTCTTTCCAGCTCAAATCAAAAACTTTATTTTGTATCTGATTGTGAGTAGGAACCAAATTACCAAGACCCATGTCAAAGCTTTAAGGATACAGAATATAGATCCCTCTAGGATCTCAACAAATATTACAATGGCATCTCTCCTTTTATAAGAGATTCAAAGAAACTTTATATTGACTTGCTTTTAAGCTTCTCCCTGAAAACTTTATGCACCTCAGACTATCAAACTATGGCAACCAGCCATCGGCATTCCACATGAGGATGCGATTTTGTTACATATTTGCATTTATATATATCTAGATCAGCTTGTTTGGTTTGTTTACTCATTTACTGACTCATTAGATGCATCTCCTTATTGAATTTTGCAAAAATATGCATTTCTAAATAAATTTAAGCATTTTTTAAGTTCCCAATATTTTCCTGATAAGTTTCCGACTTATCTCCGATATTTCCCGATATCTTCTTCTTTGCCCTCGGCTATAAGTTGTTGATAACGATATTTTGAACTATGGGTAAAACCCTTTTACAAAATGATTTTTGAGGCAAAAAATTGCACAAAACCCACAATAATTTTTTATAGACATTATAAAACCCTCCCAAAATTTTTTAAGGAAAAAATTATGAAAACCCATAATATAATTTCTTAGGACAAAATTATTAAAACCCACCCACTAATTTTTTAAAGACAAAAATTTGAAAACCCATCACCATGTTTTTTTATGGAAAAAATTCAATAAAACCACCACGATGACTTTTAGTGGAAAAATAATTAGAAAAACCACCACCATGATTTCAGAAAACCCACAATTGTGATTTTTAGGACAAAATCAAGCAAAACCCTCGTATTGCAAAAAACCGGTTGCAACTACGGCAAACAAAACAACCTATCACAAAAACTTTCACGCGGCAAAATACCAGACTTCGCATGATAAAATACCCTAGAAAACGGTGAAATTTCATCACGCGGTAAAACAAGAAAAAACTTTGTGTGGAAAACAACATAGGAGCAACATGCAACTCACAAAAAGCACATGCAAGCTACATACAAGTACATGTAACTCACATAACCATGGGCCTTCCGTGAGGGAGTTAGACCCAAACCTGCTTTGGTACCTGTTGATGCGAGTTTTGTTCCTCTTACATAACATGCAGGGTTGAACACTCAATGCTTCGATGCGAAACATAGAACATCAAACCCTCTCTTGAACAAAGTCATCTCCCATGCTAAGATTTGCAATTCGAGATCATGGAATGACTCCAAGGTTCCTAAAACTTGTGAATATCTAGCTCAATTGAAATGATGTGATTTGTTGGTTAATCACTTAAGGGGACTTACGCTACTTTCTCAATCGGTAGTCACACTTAGCTTTGCAATGTATACTCAAATATCTCTGTTGACTTCAATTTCACTTTCAACTTTCTAAAACTAATTCTACTACTTCTAACTATGAATGGAAGGATTAGGAGATGGACTAGGACTCTACTAAATGGAGTCTTGTCAGCGACCTCAACCTCACTCAGTACAAAGCTTCAAAGTATCTCAAATGGTTTTCAAATCAACACCTTCTTAATCCAACTTGGAAGGACAAACTAAGGATCCAACGCCAATTGAACTTGAGTGCAATGACTAGCTTACCACACAAAGCTTCCTTACAATCAGTAAGATGACTAGTGGCCTCGTATACTTGAGTTAATCCAATCAAACATCCACTAATACTTGCATACAATCTACAATCTATCTCTACTCTTACTCTAACAACTTGAAATGAAAATCCTATCTTAATATGGAAGAAGAGCACCATGCAATAACACAAAGTTGATCAAACTTAATCACCATGCAATGCACAACAATGACAAGTAGAGCAATTTTGACTTTATATTAGCAACAATTTTCTCCAACGACCTTTACAAATGAGAGCAAATGGCCTTATATAGAAGGCCCAAGTACAATGAGGGACCAAGATTAAACCAGAATCTGTAGCCCAGATTGAATCCCACAAATCTAGATAAGATTGCCAAATTCTTAACCAATTACAAGAGGGCACCAAATCATGGGCCAATAAGAAAATTACAATGATTTCTCAACCAATGAGAAAATAGGACACTTGGCGTGTTGTGATTGTTTGTGCTTGAAATTTGAATTTTTTAATTGGAGAAGACAATCAACTGCCACCTCATCATCCTTATCTTGTAAATCTACTCAATCCTTTGATGAAGGGAAGATATGTTTGGATGCTCAACATTGTCTAGCTCTTCTCTATCTTTGTCCTTAGACATTTTCTCATTCCCAGACCTTGAACCTGCTTGAAGTGATGAAGCCTTCATGTAGTTGGATCTTGAACTTGTCCTTGAACCTCCTTCTCATTTGAGTTGAGCCAACTGTTGTCCCTTAGAGGAGGTAGCCTCAGCCATGCTTCCACCTACACATCACAAAGCCCAAATTACTACACTTAACCAAAACAAGCCTTGCCAAAATTAGAATTGATCCTTGATTAATTAATTGATGTAAGATTGCCTCACTTGTTAAGTTCAATTAACCTTAAACACTTAGTGCCTATATTTGAATTCTAACTTAGATTGCAAGTTTTAGCTTTCTAATTACTAAGTTAGAGAACTGCCATGAAAAGCATACTAAGTACGATGAATTGCATTTGATGTTCATTTTAAGTTCACTTAGCCATCTCAACTAGTTAATTCAAGATCTTGCATTAGATTGTTAACTTAATTGAAATTAGTGTGTGTTGTTTTGTTTGATTGATTGATTTAAGAAATAGAAGCAACAAACAATAAGCTACGAAACCAAGGGAAGTTCACCACGTTGTTGGTGAACTTCGAGACAAAGGAGGACCCTCCTCATGATAATCAAATCTAAAACCAACTGTTACAAGGTGCCCAAATTCGCACCACTTACTTCCTCTTGAACAAGAGATATGAAAAGATGGAAAACAAAAAAGCTTGCTCTCTTGACTAATCAGTCATTTGGAGGCTATGAAATGGTGCCAAAAATCATGGAGGTCCACCAAATCCTTGACTTCAATCCCCTCTATAATTCTGTCAAAAACAAAACACCATTAGTAATCACTAAGACTTGGGTTGAACAACATAAGATGTGACTTGAAAACAAAATTGATCAACCCAACTTGGTAGTAGCAACTTCAAATCAGACCCCAAAACAGATCAACCAAACATGGCAACCAATCAGCCCCTCCCACAAAGATGAAATGAAAACCAAATCTCCCCATATGAAAGATAAAAAAATCTGGAAATGACATGGGAAGAGAAGCCTTTATGTATCTTTTAAATTCTGAGATTTAAAAACCTTAAAATTCTAGAAATGGAAATCGAATTACCCAATGTTTGAAATCTGGAAGTGAAGAAAGAAGATGGAAGCCTTCAAATGATATCAATTCTGATTTCGCCCTAGCTCCTTCAACTCAGAATCAGAATGCCTTGAAATGATGCAAGGGAAGGCTGCTACCTCCACTCCAACTTGATGAAATTTGGATATGAGCCCTAGGTGAAGGAGGAATTCGCCCAGCAAGGGATGATATAGATGCTAAAGAAAATCGAACTTGGATGTGTGATGAGCCTAATTCAGCCTCATCATTAAACCACCTAATTTTCATCAATTTCTATGCAAGTCATGAAATGGGCATTTTGTCAGATAGTTGGCAGGCAAGCATTTATACCACTGCAGCGCTTGACTGGTTCTTGATTGCAGTTTTCCTATTTACTTTAGTTTTAATACCCTTTCAATTTCATTTCAAGAGAACATCAACCCACAAAATCTCTTTGTTTTGTTAATATAAAACACTTCTCCAATATGAGAGTTATATTCAACAACAATCTTTAATCAATTCACATAATTCTGGAAATGTTTTATTCAATTTCCGAAACTACTATACAATTATGCAAGCCAGCTGAACGTACCGAATTATGTTTGGGTGATAACACAATGGCATAGAAATCATCTTTATAATAATCTGCAGTTGGTGTGTTTGGTTCCCTTTCTCCACGCGGTAGCAATATCCACAGTAGCTAACGCCACTATTGCTCCACGCAGCAGCAAGTCTCTGTAGTGGCTGTCACCACTATCATCCATGCGGTAGCCAATATCTGCAATGGCTAGCACCACTGGACTCCATGCGGCAACAACAGCAAGAGTGGCTAACGCCACAAGGTATTCCCGCGCCAAAGGAAGGATGTCTGCACTCAGCGAAACCCCGCGGCTATACTATGCCTGTCAACGCCATGTGTCATTACCTCCACCCACGGCTATGCTGGGATGTCATGTGATGCATATAGGCCCACGTCTTTAGCCTCACAGTGCTGACGTTAATGAATGCAGCCAGCCATATTAAACACAGTTACCAAACATCCAACCTGAATCAAAAGTGCTGGAGGACTTGCTCAAATTCACAATTCGATAAGCCTTAATTCTTCAAACCCTTAACCAATGTCGTTTCCAGCATTTAATTCAGATGCCTCAGATCATATCATGAAATTCCAGAATTAAATTTGCACCCTCAGTGTGCATAAACAAATTCAGAAGTATTTCTTTCCAGCCACAGGCAGACAGTAGGAAAGAAGAATGAAATCGATTATACAACAGCAATCGATTTGAAGATTAGCTCAAGAAGAATCAGT